>CACRXK020007066.1:0-23654 GCA_902702795.2 Paramuricea clavata
ACTAAATTCTAACCAATTTGCAAATTTCGACACGTTGTAATGCCGTTTCCTGACCATCAGATTTCTGTCAAATCTTCCCCCAAAGTCCAGGAAATGGCATTTCAGAGACTCTAAATTCAAAAATTTTCCTGGGGGGGCATGCCCCCGGACTCCCCTAGACAAACATCGCACCTGCGGCGCTCGACTCGTGCATTCGGCCCTCGTTTATCAAGCGTAATATTATAGGGGCGCATATTGGTTGCCAGCCGACTGGCCCCCCAGAAAAATAGTACTCAGCACGCCACTGATACAAGTTGTAAGCATGTTTCAAAGTTGGAACACGGAAACGGGACGATTGCACTATAGACCTGATTGGCATTTATTCTGGAATTTTCACAGGCTATCGCATAGACGTATGCTGAAGTGCACAAGTGGATCTCTTGTTAAACTTGCTTATAGCTTATAGTTTGTGTTCCGTGCCGCGGGTAGACTGTATATACTGATTACTGCTGTTTCTACCGCTGTAAACAGCAATGACCAATGCATGTACATTTATTGCTGCATTGATTGCATTATTTACTCCCTGGCCCGCTACCGTCACGGTCAATATGGCTTGATGGCTGTCGTTCAGTTAATGAGGCTATTCGCGTTCGTACTCGTGCTGCGGTGCAGGTTAACTAATGAAACGAATACATGTCGGTTTTCCACTACTGTTTTAGCTATTAAAATTCTTTAGGATACAGAGCACAGTAGCAGTAACATACTCTATTTCCGTAAGAGCCTTGGCACATACATGTAGATACTACTAAATTATTTTCAATTTCGACAACAAGATGTGTTTGGTGGGAAACTTCGAAGAAATTTGCTAGGTGAAAACCAGATCTTGTTGTACTAGCTCTACTACAACATAGACGATAAGTTTCAGAAAGTAGAAAATTCAGAAAGTTCCTTTGTATCCTTCGTTGTTCTTCGGTGTTATTATTACAGTCAGATTTTATCATTTTAATCAGCCTATACCATATCGGGAATGGACGAGAATGCAGTTTTCAAGGTGGGGCTATTTTTCAAGATCGTTAAAACGCAAAAAAATTAACAACAAGGCACTTGTAACAATTCTAACCTTACCCTAAGCCTTACCTAAACCTAAACCTAAACCCAATCCTAACCCTAACATTAACCCTAACTACTAAAGCGAACTCTGTTTACTCTGAGTTTAAATTTTGAACTACCTTGGAAAACTTCTCTCTTGTCCATAGCGATTACCATACCATATCATGGCATCGAGTACAAATCGAGTCATAATTATAGTAGGTTTCACGAAAATAGTGTTCCATTTTGTTCCCGACCTCGAAGAATTATTTATAAGTGATATTTAGCTCGTTCTGATGTTACCTCACAAGCTAGGGCTTCCGCTTCCGCTGGATAAACCACCCTACAGGCTATCTTTAAAACAGGGAATTCGGGGAATGGGAATGGGAACGGTACGAAATACGAGGACGTACTTGACAGTTTTTACCATCTGCACATTATCTGTGCATTCCGAGCTTCGGGTTATGTCTCACAGTTTATGAATAATGACCCTAATCTAACCCTGATTGTCCCTGATCCAGACAAAACAGCGAGACATGAAACTATTTCCCATCTTTGTTCTTCTGCCTTCGTTCAGAATGAAGTTCACGACGAATTTTGCCAAAATATGCAAAAGCCAAAGTCACACTAGTACACTGCTGAAAACTGCAAGCAACAACAAAACACCTCAAGCACAAATATCCTAAATACAGAGGATCCCCAGAGGTTTTGAGCCAATTTGAGGAACAAATGAACAAGGAATGTTTTGCGATCATGTAAACTTGGAAAACAAGGAAATAGACACATGAATACACTGGTGTTTCAAGTGGTAGTTGGCTACTTGATTTCCGGCTTTATTTTAACACAATAGCAATTGACGCAGTTATATTTGCAGACTTGACCTGTGATATTTCCTCTCCCATTTTTCACAGTGCTGTATTGGTTTCCCCTTTTCCGCGATTTGTTGATGGCCTTGGGTCTTTGCGACGTTTCCAGAGAAAGTTTTGAACAGATATTGTGCAAACAAGGTCGTGGTAATATTGCCATTGTTGTCGTTGGCGGAGCAGCCGAGTCACTTGATGCACATCCTGGGTTTTACAAGTTGACTTTGAAAAATAGAAAGGGATTTGTCAAAATGGCTATACGTACCGGGTGAGTCACCAACATCCTTGAACTAGTTATCTTTAGTCTTCGTTACTAGTGTTCCTTTGTGCTTTTTTCTTAGATAGAAGAGACAGGGCCAGAACTACTGGGGGGTGTGGGAGTGCCGTAACACCCCCAATGAAAAGTCGGTGGAATGCTGGAATTGCGGAACGTGTTAAATAGTATGGAATTTTCTGAAAAATTGAGGTCAAAAAAGGTCTGAAAAAGTATTTTTCAAGTCCCAATTATCTCAAACTAGTGTTTGGAAAACTTTTTGGGACGTTTTGTTTCACCTGACAAACCCCCTCCCCCCCCCAACCAGTACCGCTCGGGATCGCCCTGAGAAAAGACCATAACTCAAAAGCAACATCAGATGGTCAACATGGGTACCAGGGGGTTGAAATTAACAAAATTATAACAAATAGTAACAAATCACTCTGCTATGGAACAAATGGATCCCATAGTTCCATAAAAATGACCATACAGATTGTGATTACAAGGCATAAATTATCAGCTAATTTGTATTTAAAAATACTTTTCAGGGCGTCCCTTGTTCCAGTGATATCCTTCGGGGAAAATGATTTATTCACTCAACCTCGTAATCCACCAGAATCAAGATTGCGCCGATATCAAAATGCCATTCAAAAAATTATATCATTTGCACCAGTTCCATTCTTTGGACGTCGTTTTGTGCTTCCACATCAAAAGCCAATCAACACAATTGGTATGATACCATATGATGCTAATTAATAGTTACTACCTGTTCCAAGCCCATATAAATAATTCCAGTTATAATAGATTACCTTCTGAATTCTGGCTATCAAATGGGCCGTATATTGAAGATTTTTATACAAAATATTATCCAATCGTGAGAGGTATTCCGTATTAAATCAATATTTTAACTCATTAATGTAATTTTTGTTATCTGTAGTTGGCTCTCCAATTCATGTGAAGAAAAGGACGAATCCTTCTCGACGTCACATGAACAAGATTCACAATCGATACGTTGCATCTTTGAACGAGTTGTTCCAGCAAAATAAAGCAAAGTATGGCATCAAAGAGACCACACCTTTGATAATTGTGTAAATTCGACGTTGAAATATGGTGAAGACTAATGAAACAATGAACACGTTCATCAACACATAGTTGGTAAAATGAAGAAGGTTAGGAAACGAGCAGTAATAGTTTTATACAATAACCTTGGGGTTTACGTTCATGCAAAGATATTGACCTATCATCGTCGGGTCTGCATTGATATGTTTACCAAACTACTCATACCGTCAATCCTCTATCAGGTCCCCTTCAAGTCCCTGACCTTCTCAAATAAGTTTTCTCAAATAGGCGCCGCCCCTTTCCCATCCCCCACTTGCTACATTTGGGTTAAATATATAAGACCCACTCTCTATTAAGAGCCCCTGTCAAACGAGCCCCCTTTTCAAATAAGCGTCATATGAAAGGCTTTAATTGAGATTGAATTTAGAAACTTGTCAGGCCCAATCTCACTTCCAATATTTGGGTCAAATAATTCTGGAAGAATCTGATCCTTTGGGCGTTAATAATAGAGGATTACGGTAACCATGAATAGATGAATTTATTTCTCTTTATTATCACGAATTGCACCGAGTTTCCAATAACCTTCGTTATTGACTATGATGAACTGTATGGCAGAATGTTTTCCTTTCTTCAAAATGAATGGAATCACACAGACGTAAATTATTGTACATTTTTCATCAAGAAATGAGGTTACCACATCTCTTCCAGACGATTAAATGGATTATTGATTGAGAGACAGCTGAACACTATGTGACAATAACATTAATTTTATAATGTTTTAAATTAGTATAATTTATTATGATAATCCTTTCATGCATGTAATTCATACGTCTACGTTCTCCATCTGTATCGCGGAGAACGTGTATAGTTTAAAACAGACACATGGTATTGTATAATATTTCATACGTTTTCTGGCTGAAAATGCTGAACACGACATGTAGAATAATGTATTTTATATTTGTAAATATCATAATTACCACTTTAATTACGGATCTATATATTTCTTACTTCATCCTGCTAAAGGGGGTGATATTTATGACCATATTAAGTTGAGCTGGAAAACGTGTAACTGGAAATCTCTAGCGTTGAAGATTATAAATGACATGCAGTTGCTATACGGGTAGTCCTAAAAATCACGCTCAATTTCAGTTACATTTCAATTGCAGTGCCCAGGGACGCCGGAAAGGGGGGGGCGCATCGCCCCCCTTGCCCTTTAGTAAGGGGGGCAGGGGGGGGCGAAAGTGCCCTTAGAGTAAAAATTCTAACCCAAAAAATATGAGGTACAACGATTAAAAAGTATGAATTACGCGTGAAATGGACGTAATATTGAAATAGACGTGAAATTTTCTGGAATATTAGTCAAAAATTAGGTTAACTTTCAAATTTTTTTGCCCTTGTTTTGGTGAATTAAAGTTCCGGAAAATTTTTTGTCCTTGTTTTGGTGAATTAAGGTTCCGGAAAAATATTTCGGACACGAAATATTAATTAGTGATTGCCCTTACGTCAACATTGCCCCCTTGTGCCCTACCCTCGTTCCGGCGTCCCTGGCAGTGCCTTTAAGAAAAAGATGCTGATTTGGCCTTATAACCCCAATAGACTGTTTCTTTTCGGTGATTTATACTGTGTGTCGATTAATAAGTGACGTAGCCAAGGGGGCAAGGGGGGTTGCATCTCCCCAACCGCGTCATCCTCTCAAAAAGTCTGATTCTAAATGTTTTCGTCTAGATTTAAGACAGGTGCTGCATCGTGAAATCATTTCGGTGATTTCCGAAGCCATGCCAGGCCAATATGAAGCTTCTCGAGCACACGGTTTACACCTTTCTATGCCTAGATGTCCTTCGTGTATCCGGCTCTTCATCTCTCTCCTCATTGACGTTGGCACAATGATGCAACTGCCTCTTAGCATGATGGCTTCTGCTTCTGAAATTTCATCTTGACGAGTTAGGTATGGCTTGACTGCACATGGTATTGTCCTTTTGTTATCGGGCCATTCTCGAATGAACAGCGTCAGTTTCTGCAGATTTTCTTCCTTTGCAATTTCTCTCTTGAGCTCATCTAGTTTGGACGTAGACTCTTGATTATGAACATCGAATTTCTTGTTCTGGAATTTCTGGTTTGACATGATGAGAGACATGATATGCTCTGCTGAGTGTATCGGCTACAGGCATCTCACTTCCTGGGGTAAATTGAAAATCATATTTGTGAAGTCGTAGCAGGAATCTCTGGATTCTAGGGGGTACGTGTTGTGCGATTTTAGGGCGTACATTGTTGAGCGGTTTGGTTCGTACTATGACCCGCTTTCCATAGGTATACTCATGAAATCGTTCATGACAGGCAAACACTACTGCTGGTAATCAGACATCTTCTCCAGCGTGTTAATTGCTGTTTTGTATTGCTGTTCGAAGCGCCATTAGACATCTTTCTTCAGTAGTTGACGTAGTGGTGCTGTTTCTTTCGATAGATTTGGCAGGAATTTACCGAGATAATTAATCATTCTGAGAAATTGTTGTAGCTCTGTTTTGTTACTTGGCGTTGGCATCTTCAGGATAGCTTCAATTTTACGAGGGTCTGATGGCTTGATTCCATCAGCACGGGTAAGGTGGCCAAGAAAGGTTATTTCTGTCACTCTGAAGGTACATTTCCTCTTCAACTTGAGTCCCGATCTCGAACTAAATCAAGGACATGCTTGAGGGCTTTGTCGTGTTCTTCACTATCTTTCCCAAAGACAATGCATGATGTCCTCTCGGTCGTTGGCTGCACCCTCGATGTCGCTAATGATTTCAGAAATCTTTTTTGGAATACTTCCGCTGCACTGTGTATCCCGAATGGTAGTCTCTTAAAACGGTGTTTGTCAAATGGCGTATTGAATGTTAAGCTTGCCGCACACGAGAGAAACTTGCTGAGCTAACCGCCTCGAGTAGTGGCTAGCTCAGCTATGTATTTTCAACGCACACGTTGGGAAAACTATTCAACAACAACATAATTGACAATACATTTGCATTTTCCTCCATTTTGTTCCACGTCACAAGAAGAAACTATGGTTTCTCATTGGCTAATTGATTTAAGCAGCTCAGCACTAAGCTCACAACATCCGCAGACGTTGAGATTTTTTCCTCGCGAGGTGAAAAATATCAAACACGATAGATATTTTCCTCAAGGCCTCGAGAGGTCAAATCCTCACGAAAACCATCCACACACAAGAGAAACTTGCAGAGCTAACTGCCACGCGAGGCGGTTAGCTCAGCAAGTTGCTCTCTTGTGCGGGCTTAAGCAATTTGGAGCTTTCGCCATCGACTTTTATTTTTGCCAATTAATATCCACTTGACGCATCGAATTTTGAAAATACTTTTGCTCCTTCAAGCTTAGCTAGTATTTCATCGACAGTTGGCATGGGATGATGATGCCGTTTGATTGCTTTGTTAAGATCCCTTGGGTCAAGACATAGGCGAATTTGGCCATTAGGTTTCTCGACGATCACCAAGGAACTCACCCAATCGGTTGGTCCATCAATCGTATCTATCACGTCAAGTTGTTTCATTCTTTCTAATTCTGCTTTAAGTTTGTCCATCATCGAGATGGGAATTATTCTAGGTGGATGTATAACGGGCTTAACTTCAGGATCAGTAATAATATGATATTCTCCTTGTAAACAGCCGATTTCACCAAATACGTCTTTATATTCTGGCATTAAATTTGGATCTGAGGTGCATGCTGACCGCCCATATTCGTTTGATAATGTTGAGCTTTTGGAAAGTTTGAAGTGGTGGCAATTCGGTGTCGGTGACGATGAATTACATAACTTTAATGTGACTTTCATTCTTGTTTACCATGTTTAATTCACACTTCCCTGAATTGCTGGTATATTTTCCCCCATTATATGCTGATAATTTCACATTTGTTTCTTCTAAGATGGGCTCGATGTTGAGTTGGTTGATAGGACGTTGGCTTGAGTCCCTGTGTCCATCTTATATCAGATTTTAGAACCATTTGATTGTAAAGAAATAAACCAATCTCGCTCGTCGATCAACTTTCGACAACACTGTGTTTTTCTCGGATGTAGCTTTACATTGTTTAGTCTGTTTAACCGTGATGATTATCATGATTCATTGAATCTTATCACGGCTTTGATGAACATCCAAAATGACATTCCACAGTTGAATTAGCTTAGTTTGATTCCTATAACAGCATGAAGTTCATATAATATTTTGTTTGTGGAAACACCACGTAAATTTATTACTGCAAAGCCTTCGATCCGTAAGGCCGAATCTTCATCAGTGCTAATAATATGTGACTTTTTCAACTCACACGCCCTTTTTATATACCAAAGTGTCTCTCGCCTCATTTGAAAAAAAAGTAAAAGTCACATATTATTAGCACTCATGAAGATCAGTATTATTATTTTTATTATTATTATTATTATTTGAAAGTCATATATTATTTGCATTGATGAAGATCCGGGCTAACTTACGGACAAATAATAAATAAATTTACGTGATAAATATTATTATAAAAAATAAATAAATATTATTTAGTATTATTTATAATAGTAATAAATTTACGTGGTGTTTCTACAAACAAAATATTATATGTTTTATCGCCATGCAAACCTACAAAGAACTTAGCATGAAGTTCATTCAAACAATCGTTTATGGTCAGGAAAAAGATTACGATTCACCACGGCTGTCCCAGTTCAAATGAGCAGCCCCTAAGTCTACAAAGATAAAACGCCTGTTACGCAGGCTAGGTCATACTGAAATTTCAGGATTTTGGGCAAATTACATGCATAAATGAAATGTAAATGGAAATGAAAATCGCAGGGTCGCGAGTTCGATGCCTACATGCCAGAGGACCTATAGTCGAATTTTTCGTAACTGGTAATGGTTAGGTCTAACAAATGTATAAAATTTATACACTCGATATTTCGATTTAAAAGATATTTAATTATAAAAAGGACAATTTTTCCAAAAGCCTCAGGCTTACAAAAATAAGTTACAAATGTGGCAATTAATTTTTGACTTCTTGTACCTCACTTCATGAGCTGTTTTGGAAAGAAGCTAATGAGTAAGAACTATACGAACGTCAAGTGGCAAAGTGTTCCAAAGTTTTACTGAGGAAACTGAAAATAATTTTTTAAAACGTTCAGTCCTTGCATATGGGATAAAATAATCTTTTCCAGTACGGAGATTGTAAGCTGTTTGCTGTTACAGAACTAACTTCGATCGGACAGAGTTCCTGTAAGTACTAAGTGGGATGGTGCAAGATTATTAAGTGTCTCATAAATCATATTTAGCTATAGTTTTAGCTTGTGATAAATAGTCTTAATTTCTTTCAGTTTGACCCATACTACTTCATTAAAGTGCACCTAACCTCAATTCTTTTTATCATTTCATTCAAAAGAACTTCCGAAATGATATAATAACTTGCTGCATTTTGAAGTATTCGTTTGCTCTCTTTGTTTCTGAGATATTTCAGTTCGTTTGGTATGCAAATATCCGGAATTTACGTCACAAATGCATAATGACTTAAAGTAAAATCTTGTATATATCGTATTCACTACCGAGTTTAATTCATTAAAATGCAGTTTGGAGTTGTGAGAGGATTACATATATCTAGGTAAAACACAATTTAACCTTTTAATTAAATAACTCCGAGACAAAGTGTGCAAACGAAAATCTTCAAAATAAGTTATTATATAATTTCAGAAGTTCTTAAGAATGAAATTAGGCCTATAAAAAGATTTGAGGTTAGGTCACTCTAAGAAACCTTTCGCGAGATGTTCCCTTTATAGCACCCGTAACCAATCTAGCCGCTTCATACTGGAGTTGTTCAAGAAGATCATTATCAGTTTCGTTACAACCATCTGCATATTCCAAACATGAACGAACCGGTGATTTTTACAAAACAGATTTGTATCGGCTTTATCCGTTGCAGGCGCTAGTTTGAATATCTAGTCTGGTTTCCACTTGGTTGTAACAATCGTGACCAAGCCATATCCGACGACATGAAATCGTATGAGTCTATCTCGCCTCTTGTGTGCTGTCATGAGAAACTGAGAATCAGTCTTGGAAAGGATACGATTTCATCACAAGTTAGCCATAAGTGTTTTTTATTTGATCAGTGGCTCAATCCGCACTTCGTCTAATTAACATCCTCCGCGTCAAATATATAAGAAAGCACAATTCCTGAAAAATTAATTCGGTTTTTTGAGTTGTGGTATAAATGGTGTCAGCATGCACATATAACCAACCCGATAGTGCCGTCGAAAGTAAATTGTCATGGGGGTGGACTGTGGAGGGCTCAACCAAGGGGGTCTGAGGACATGCTTCCCCAGAAACAAATTGCGTTTTCGAAGCCTCAGAAGAGGGTTGACTGTGTTTTCAGATTTCATTAAAGTGTGTTCATCAATGTATGATTTGCATTCGCGGGTATCGAGACTGCACTCCTCGGATTTATCCGGGACTTTGGCCGCGAAAGTGCATGAACATTACATTGTAAAAGGGGAGGCGAAATTAATCTCCATAATTATAGTCTGCACCAAAATATGTTGTGCCTACCTATACCTACCTGAGAACGAAAACCCTGCAATTAAAGCGAAAATTCCAGACCATCCTATATGATCGGTGAGATTTTGCGATAAAATTGATCCAAGAATTCCACCAAATATCTAAAAATATTAGTCAAGAAGTGTTCAGTAAAATCCTGAATGGCGAGCGCCAGTGTAGGGAGAACATTGCAAACTCTGTAGATGATGCAACTACCTGACAAGTATAAAAATAACGCTCACAACGTCGAAGTTCTTTTTGTATTTTTCAAGTAGCTGCATGATCTCCACAATCCGCAGTTTGTAAAAAGGGTCAACCTACGGGCACATAAAAGCGAACAACTTGCCGTTTTCTCGTTCGCAAAACGTCGGAAATTCAGTTTGAGCCGTCATTTTGTTTTTCTCTACTAGCATGATATGAGCTAATACCCTGCTAGTAGAGAACTAATCAGATCGATTGCAGAATACCTCGTATCCAGACCTTGTGTATATAATAATGGTATATGTTCACGGTTCGTTGCTTTGGTGAATATTAAAATCGTCGAATATATTGACCAGAACACACAGCGGGGTGTGACTAAAAAATGTAACCTTCATAAAAAGGTTCATATACCCAGTTCGTTGCCATAAGTAATGGAAGTGTAAAATAAAATTTATATTTTTGTACACACTTGTGTGTGTATGTGAATAAAATTATTCGTACTCTTTGTCAATGCATATATTAGACAAATAAATGCATTTAAAAGTTTTTGTTCTAATAAAAAAGATGATAGCGGTTTTTAGCTAGAAATTCATCCACATTAATCATTTGTATATAGTAAGTGTTTTTACTTTCCATATCTTTCTTCTAAATTTCTATACAAGTCTGGAGGGACTATAGCTCATGTGATTGGAGGAATCAGAAATAAAACTTTTGTTACTGTTGCATCTCATATTGACCCAGCTAGCCTGAAGGAAACAGCACTGACTTGAATCAAACCATATGGAGAATGATTTACTGAAAAATGACAACATAGCTCCAGGTTTGAAAAAACGAAAACCAATACCGGAAAAAAATGCCAATAATACCGATATATCGATATTTTTTCGTGATTGTATTTTGCTTAATTTTATGCAAAATGTGCTTGATTTTATGCAAAATTTTCTGTTTTCAAATGACGCCAAAAAGCCGCGATAATTTATAACAAGAAAAATGTCCGCTTTGCCTTTGGGAATTGAAAATGCGTATATTTGCATCCGCACTCAGAATGAATTATCCGCACCTAGAATGAATCATGTGTCTAATTACGGATTTTCCCACAGAGTTAGCACATTGATCGTTTTTGTCCTTCTTTGTCCTTTTGTCCGAAAAAAGTTTTGTCCTTCTGAAAAAGCTTGATATGACGTTTAGATATACAAACGTAAACGTGATATCGATAATACCGAGAAATATCAATATTCCGATATATCGAAAATTTTCAATATCGAGTAATCGGTATTTATAAAAACCCGATAATTATCGGTATATCGATATACCGCAACCAGGGCCGTTTCCGGTGGCAAAGTGCCCTTCGCCTTCGTGAAAAATGTTGTTTGTGATTACTTGAGTGTGGGGCAGTTAAACAATGAGATGACCAGCCTGCTGCCAGCGCACTCTTTGGCTGCGAATCGGGCCTTTCAGAACCAGAAATCGAGCTGGAGCACGACACATGGCAAAATTTGAACGTGCTCGTTTGCAAAAACAACTGCAAACTGCTTTAATTCTTTCATTTGATCTCATCTGTGAGTAGGCCTCAACGGCCTTTGATGTGTGATTGCATTTATTTTTCCTTTCCTAACCTGCCCCCCCCCCTCCCCCGTCGCCGTGCCCTTTTCAGTCAAAAAGTGCCCCTCGAAACCGGTGCCCCCCAACTTTTTGATGCTTCCTATGCCCCTGACCGCAACAGCCTATTTGGAGGCCTATACCTTTGTTATTATAACAAATGCTTTATATTTTAGAGAACTGCATTCTGGCCATTCAGTATCTATTACCAATAGCGTGGTTATAATTCCACATTTGCATGGACCCAATCTTCTCAGTAAATTCCTGATTTTAATTAAAACATTAATTTTTTGTGTGTGAAAATGTCAATAATTTTGGTGCATTTCTGTACCTAACTACCATCCTGAATCCGGATTGAAAGCTCTCTATAAGTGCATGTAATTTTCTAAACTGTGATTTAAGAATCACCAGTTTCATCCATACATATATACAAAGCTGTGCAAATACGTATAGAAATCAGTAACCATGTTGAAAAGTGACACAGACCGCTTTCTCGTCGGTTGAGTTAGACCGGACTAGCTGAATCATGCAAACCGCTATCTAGTCTCAAGATTTTCAAGCTAGGACGAAAACGAAAATATAACGTATTTTCCGATCGGTCTGAATTTTGGAACAACGCTGAAAAATACAACTGCAGGCACTGAATTCATCTAAACATTACGCCATGCATGCATGTACTGTTACTTTATCCTTACAGTATCTCAAGTAAACAAGACCAAATACAAACCATTGAACTCGACACCAAACCATAGTTCGTTGAAAAGTATTTCAAACCAAATGTGGTGGCTGTTGCAGCTGTTAAATATGTCGTTGTGCCAGCCATTGTCCCAAACATTGTGACGACCCAAATAAAATACAACCACTTGCCCGCCTTTTCAGACAAGGTAAAGGTCAGCAACAGAAATACCATCATTGTATTTTGAACGATAAGTCCAAGCTGTAAAAAATGACAAATTGTGTAAGTACGTCTGTAATTAAGCTGCTACACGGCAAAAAACGCCGAGCCCGTTGCTCAACAGAACTGAACAATGTTTTGCTGCCCACGTTGTTCACACTTGTCAACAATATTGAACAATGTTGTTGAGCCTGAATCGGGTGTAACAATATTGTTCAATATTGTTGACAGCTATGAACAATGTGGGCAGCAAAACATTGTTCAATCCTGTTTTCATCAGTATTGCATCAACCTGAGCGTTTTTTGCCGTGTACTAAATAATGAATTTACTGGCGCTCTACGTCATGTCATTCGCCCTTTAGTGGTTCTGAGCAATAGGAACTTACTTAGACTTGCTGCAAGTCTGCCTCTCAATTGGGTTTTTGTTCGGGATTTGTAAAGGGTGCGCGAAAATGCGGGGGGGGGGGAGGAAGGAATTTTAAGGCGAGAAATAAAGGCCTCATACATAAACAGTTTTTGAAGTAATTCATAGGATTATATATATCATAGCATACATCGTTTTATAATAATAATATAATAACGTTTGTGATTGGCTAAGCGGGAATAACGCAGATGAGCATGGTACTGATATTCTTAATTAACTGTGTGTAAGTATAGAAAATAAATTATTTTCTTGTTTTTGTAGCCCATGCACTCGCCGTTCACATTTAACAATCAGCCGAGATTCAATCAATCAACCTGAAACGTTTTGATATTTTACTTGCGTTGGGGCCCATATTGATAGCTGTTTTGTAACTGACATGGTTATCATGTAAATGTTTGCCTACACGATACGAGTAGTAGTATACGATTCCAATTCTGGCGTATGTAACCGAATAAGTACGGGTAAAGAAATTTCGCCATAAACTAAATAAATAGAAGTTTAGGCGCCTGTAGTAATTTTCATACGTTAGAATGACAATCGTGTGCAACTAATCGTATCGTGTAGACAGGCCTTAAAAATATGTTCATCATCATCATCGGGAGAAATTTAAATTTCTTCCGGACGAAACACTTGTATTTTGATAAATTTGTGTTTTCATAAAACTTGTACTTTGATAAGAATCAAATTGTGCAAGATAGCATGCAGTGCTCAATCGAGTTAATGACGTACCATGGGATACAACTGGAGCTCATGACTACAATAGACTAATTTACAAACTCATGAGAATAACTTGTCAATTTTACCAAACTCACCCTTAATGGCAATCTATCAGCAATAAATCCCCAGAATATTCTACCAACACTGATAAATCCTGTCCCAATAGAACCAACCAACGTCAAGAAATAATCATTTGAAATGAACGTCTCTCCGTATGCCTTAGGACAAAGACCCAAATAAATGTTATCAAAATCAAGAACTCATAAGTATATATGCACGGTCCATGTTACTGCAAGAGGGTGCATAATTTGTAGCACACTATTTAAATCTCGATGTTAAATAATAACTATTTGTATTAGAAAATAACTAATTAAGAAACTTTCTTCAAGTCAGCCCGTAATTCAGTCAGAAAACATCAAATGTGCATGGTAGTGTTGTTCTATAGTAGCTTATAGTTGTCCGAGTCTGAGAAGTACGGAGATTTTGTTGGCATCTCACTCCAGTTAATAATAGTTGAAGAGCTTTATAGATAAAAATTATCGAGTGAAAATTTAGTTACATCTACAAGACATTTCAACCATCTGGGAAGTATGCCCTGGGTTATTACTTATCCCGGAAAGTACGTTTTAACAGGGAGAAGTATTAATACTTTATTTGAAAAAATGTTGTTGTTGATATACAATAGACTGGGATTTATCCTTCACTCTTGCATCAATCTGAGTCACCTGACTGAATTTAGACATTTAACCTAAGCACGTACCTTATAAAAGGATGATACGAATATCACGGCCTCTCCATTAACAAGTGAAAGAAACCATAAAATCCAAAAATATTTTGTTTTGATCATCTTCAGTGGATGTGTATCAGCAGATAAATCTGTTCTACAGTACAAATTGTGTTAGAATTACAGAACTCGGTATCCACTGTGCAGTTTCAGTTTAATTAGTTTTCAGTTGTTGAACAGAAATACCAAATATTACTCAACTTACTTGTCTTCTAATACGCCATTTTCTTCTCTGTATTCACCTGTGCCAGTTAATTCTTGAAAAGGCGATTTCTCCGGTTTAGTCTTCAAAATAGAACATCTATCTCATTATTTTAGATTGGTTTTAATCCTAACAAGCTAACACAGTTATGATAATGTATTCTTTTAAAAATAGGCGTTTAAATATAATATAATATAGTACAATATAAATTAAAAATAAAATAAAATAAAATCAATCTACACATTTACGTGGTGTTTCCACAAGCAAAAAGTATTATAAATCTTAAACACTTGAAACAATGAAAAACTTGGGTCAAATTAAGCCCTCGATCATGCCCAAACAATTTTTATTAACTATACAGAAAATTTCGTTAAGTTGAAGTATTATTATAACATCATTTTATTCTTAGTATTTTAGGAAGGCTTTATTTCTAATTTACCTCATCTGTAACATTTCTTGGTGGTTTAAACAACAATAATGCACCAACAGAGCACAACGCACAACATACACCACCCAGTAACACAAACAAGTAAGGTACACGGTTTAATACTTCAGGTTGAGCAAAATATCTATGATGAAAGCAATATGTTAAGTTATATTTGCTTATTAATAGATAGCCCGCTTTGCCGGGACGACCCATGAGAGGCGGGATCGATAATTTTGACTTATTGAAATAAGTCATGGGGCACGATTCAGCAAAACTGCTTAAATTATTTTTCTAGCGACAGATTGACAAATCTGGCTAACGTTTGTTTATACCCAAGAGTAGTATAACCTCTTCCCCCCCGGTTGGCGGCAGAAGTGACGTCATAAGGTGTGAGTGCACAGTACACTGAGGCATGTGGTACATGGTACAAATTTTTGTATCTGCGCAGCAAATATACTATGCTATCGAGTTTGCTTTATCTGTTAGCTGTTAGCTGTTAGCTGTTAGCTGTTAGCTGTTAGCTGTTAGCTGTTAGCTGTTAGCTTGCAGCCAATCAGTGTCTAGTATTTTAGCTTGTGACCGTCCCTAGCCAATCAGCGCACTATGCGGATATGACTATTCAGTGTAGAACATATAGATCAGTGAGAAAACCGTAGAATCGCTTGAACTGTGTTTGAAATGTTTTTGTTTTAAGGTAAGAATTAAAGAATCATAATCAACAATTTTCAATGTACTAATGTGTAAACAATATTCAATGTAGGCTACTAGTGTTTAAACATGAATGCAATTTCTACGATGTATAAAATAGATTAAAAGAGCTATATTTCCAGCAAAAGTTTTTTAATATGTATGGTATTGCTACTATTATACGACCAAAAAGTTTGAATGTGTATGATTGACCTGTTTGCTGCAGTAATTTATGTTCCTTGAATAGTTTATGTACATTACTCAAGTCTCAACAGTTGACGTTGGCAATCTAAATGTAATCCATGCATTATAAATATAAACAATTGACAAAATTTGCTTCATGTGATTTTATATACAATAAAGTTTTGAAAAACTGTCAAAATTTATGAGTATGGATCATTGACATATATATGATTTCAATGTAAATGTTAACTTCTATATGTATTGTTTATTGTTTAAATTTGGATGCTATATATGTCAATGGTATGGATTGTAACAACACCTGCTATCCTGACTCTATGGCATCTAAAATGTTTCGCATATCTCGATTATATGGCAATGATAAAGAAGATTGTCAAGTTATCAGTGTGACATCCCAGTTTATGTATCGACATATATTATGATGTCACAACTCAGTTGACCTATTAAGGAAACCTTTGTTACTGTTATGGTAATAATCCGAAATATACTGCAAGTGGAATTTATAGCAGCTATTTCATTCAATATGAAAACTAGACCTGAAAACTTTCTTCTACTGTATATAATATATGCTAGTGATATTAATTTTAAAAGTATTGTATTTTGTGCAAGTGTAGTATTGTTTGAATGGAATTTGTATTTCGTGACTGCATGATTATTCGTTATGATCAAAATGTCATTGTGAAATTAGTATGTTAAATTCTCTTTCCCCTGTTTACAGCCCTGGTAGATGTGTATTGTGCTTGATCTTAATATCTAATTTGCTATTATATAAGTGATGAAATATATATTTCAATTGTTCATTGGTGTCACAGATGTGCATCTGTCTAAACTGCAACAGCTACAAAATACAGCAGCACGTCTTATCTGTTCTATCTCTAAACATGATCACATCACTCCGACTCTCATCAAATTACACTGGCTTCCTGTTCAATTAAGGATCAAGTTCAAAATTGCTATGCTTGCTTTTAAATGTATCCATCAGTATGCACCTCTCTATCTTGTCAATCTTTTAAAAGTAAGAAATACATCATGCTATAGTCTAAGATCTAACACAGGCACATTGCTTGAAGACTATAGTACAAAAACAAAGAAAACACTTGGCGACAGAGCATTCGTAACCTCCACTCCAAAAATCTGAAATGAATTACCTATGTATATAAGAAATCTGCATAACTTTAGTATTTTCAAGAAATTAGTTAATTAAGACTTATTATTTTCAAGAAGCCTTTAATGTAAATACTTCATGTAACATATAATCTATATAATCTTGTTTATATTTTTAGAATCATTTTAGTGTGATTATGTTGTGATGCGCATTTGATCATATACTATAACATGTTAATTTGTGCTATATAAAATATTAAATATTATTATTATTATTCATTTCCTTTCAAGAAAATACTAAATGTGACTCAGAGTTTTGCGCAGATTCACGTACGCGTAGCGTACCTATTTTTTTATAAGCCAACGCTTTACCAACTGAGCTATAAGAGGTGTACGATTTTTCTGCTGAAATATATCTGAAAACCCATTTTTATTCTTTTGTAAATATAATGGTTCTTAAAAGAACTGGGTTTTTTTTTGTCTTTACAGCTGAAACGATAGACAGCCACACCACGTGGGTTTTCCGCACTCACTCTAATGTGACTTTTTCTTTGATGCAACTCAGTAGAATGCAGAGTTCTTTTACACACTCGACATCTATCGTAAAATCACAGCACCGCGTTGCCATGAACTGTTCCCCATCGCTTTTTGTTTTGAAACACAAGAAGCAGAATTTAATTTAATAATAATAATTTATTAATTTATAAAGCGCTAAACACTATAAATATTCTAAAGCGCAAATTTGGTGTTGTGGTATATGCACATCGTGCCACTTCATTGTCGATGTTCGCAAAAGTGAACGTCCATGTCAGGAAGCATCTAGTGTAAGCTAAGTGTCCACAGCAGTGTGTCTTGATGAAATTATTTTTGGTGATAGAGAGCATTCAGGCGCTGGTAAAACTCCGATCGCTTCCATTGAGTCGAGTGTATGTGATAAACTATACAATGTTATGAGTCGATGTTATATAGAGTGTACTGTACATACCGTACGTGCGGTATAAATCATAATGATAGATGATAATATTTATCTGACATCGTATAGTGTACGTGCGGTGAGTACAATTATCTTTTTTATCTGACGTCATCGTTCATGTTTTAGAAAAAATTCTCAATTTTTTTCTGTTAAAATATATCTTTAGAAAATTTATTTATATTCCTTTGTAAATATGATAGTTCTTAAAAGAACCGGTTTTTTTATATCTTTATAAAGATTCTGTAGCAGCCACATTGTGAAGGCTTCGACTTCGACTTTAGCACATTGTTGATAAGCGTTGGCTTCTAGGTGATTCGGACAGGTTTCCAGCCAGATGAATTGATCAAACAATGAACTACTTGCGCTTTAGACTAAATTTTAATCTAAGTAAGAACAACGAAATTAGCACCACAGCTGGAAAGAGCGTCTTGGAATTAGTAATATTACAAAGTTTGGTTGCGAAATGTTGTAAAATACGGAAAATATAGTCCTTCAAAGTTGGCAAATTTGTATACTTTTGTATTACGTGCGTGAATTGGTAACTAAATTAGTTACGAATTTCCGCACGTAATAGAAATGTACACAAATTTGCCAACTTCGCAGGGCTATATTTTCCATATTTTACAACATTTCGCAACCAAACTTTGCAGTTTTTCTAATTTTGATAACTTCTTTCAGAAAATATCCTTTGTTATTCCCAGATTAAAAATTTTTCTAAAGCGTAAGTCGTCCATTGTTCGGCTTTGGGACAGCCAAAGTATTCCAAATTGGCTAAGGGGATGTTGAGGTTTGTCAACAAATCTTTTTCATAATGCCCTCCTTTGTAGGCCATTGTAGAGTTTGGGTTTCTACGTGTTGACCAAAAATCATGAAACAACTCTTGAATTCTTAAAGGATTTGAGATACAACTTAGATTTTTCTGATTACCAAGCTGATTACCAAGCTATATTACTGGAACGAAAACCAAAGTGCATGGCCATGGGCCATGGCATATAAGACACTTAAAACAATACGTATTGGTATGATTATTATCAGTTTAAAAACAATATTTATGTCTATCAAGAGTTCAGAACAGTGTGTATAAGACACTATTTACATGTAGTGTTTTTGTTATGAATAAATTATTGTTAAACGTGATAATTTATTGTGTGTTTAATTATTCGCTGAATATGTGTTTTTGACGTACAGTTCCTACTGAGAAAAATATCGATTTTTCGAAATGTATTTTTTGATAAATGTGATAGCTCTTAAAAGAGCAGGGTTTTTTTCTTTTGCTGAAAAACTCGCAGCAATTCTTCCGGATCGAAGCCAGTTCATGAAGGCGAAAGTGATGTTTACTGCAGTGTGGGCGGCTTTATCTTCTCAGTGGCCTCTGTGGATTATGATTACTACGAGACAGTGCAAGATCTTATCGACGCCGTCAATTAATAGAGCCTTGGACTGAAAGAGACCGGAAACCGTAATATTACATTATCGTTTGATCCTCGAACTGCGAAATTAGAAAAACGACCGAAAGTCCTTACGTGGCAAATTTGTTCGGTATCACGACAATCTACGTTTATTGCAATATTGTTCAACCACAGATCGTCGGAGATACGAGTTCTCATTTACTCAGAACCATTCCTGTAAATGGCAAGTCTGGTGACGTCATTGCTAAAAGTTCACCAACATGCAATACGTGCCAGTCCAAACAAAATCCTTTGAAGATGTGGAAATTCTTTTAACTAGGAACGACGCGGGCGATCCAGTGCCATTTGAACGTGCGAAGGTGATAGCGACACTTGTACTTCAGAAAGCAGAGTTATTTTACCTAAAGATGAATCATCCACACATACGCTATTATTTGGAACAACAAGAAGGGCGTGGCCTGTGTTCAGGGGTAGCCCGTGACAGTCAGTCTATGGTCAGACAGGCTATGGCTTGGGGGACCTGTTTCGTAATCTCACAAGAAGAACCATGCCTCTGATCAGAACTGGAGCAAAAACTCTTGGAAACATCGCTCTGAAAAGTGGGACAGACTTCCTGGGTGATGTTCTCACGGGCAAAAACATAAAAGAGCTACGGAGGCAGCTCATGTTGCGAACACTCCGAACAGGAAAGCTATTAATAAATTGATGAGTCAAACGGGAAGTGGAAAACGTGCAAAGCGCTCGAGAAGTGTAAAGCGAACAGTTAAAAAGAGAAAGGCATCGGTATCTCCAGCCAGACGCAGTCAGACCAAGAAACGGAAAACAGCTGAAGACATATTTAGTTAAAAACATGAATTTCGTACATTCCAAATCGCAAGAATGCACAGAAAGCGAACTCGATCTATTCTCTGTGCCCCCAACACAGATCAGTTTAGAGAAAGGGCATTGGGCAGATCATCAATCCGTTTCCAGTGTAGCCGATAGTGGTACCATTATCTTCCTGTCTCCAGGCACTGAAGATTACATGGACCTTGCTAAAACGATCGTCGTGGTAGAAGTGACAAAAGACAATGGTTCGAATTTTGGCGCAGACGAAAAGGTTGGAGTGATGAACAATTTCCTACCAGTGGCGTAACGTTATATCAGGGGGCCCCCGGTTCAAAATTTTTGAAGGCCCCCCTAGTAGAGGTGCCAAAGGCACGAGTCGAGCGCCGTATATGCACGAGTTTTCTAGGGGGTCCAGGGCATGGTTATCCGGAAAATTTTTTAATCTAGACTCTCTCAAATGCCATTTCCTGGAGTTTGGGGAGAGATTTTACAGAATTCTGATGGTCATAAAACGACATTGTAACATATCAGAGGCCCTGGCCAATGTTTTTGCCCTATCGCCTAAGCCTGGGGGCCCTCATTTGGGTTGGGGGCCCCCGGGTTCACCCGGTCTGAGCCCATAGTAGTTACGCCACTGTTTCCTACATAGCCTGTTCAAACAAGTGGATGTCTTTTTGAAAGAAAAGCAATTAAGTCATCCAACACGACTAATGGGTTATCATGCCTACGGGTCATTCAGTCGCATAAATTATCGGGAAATCCTTCCACCAGAGTTAAATTGGGCATTGATTGCAACATTTGTTCGAATTCTTTCTGATGTATGCCATAACAGTATGTTATTTTAGTTGGCACGGGATTAAACAGTTCCTCTGCATGCCGTAACATGGAACGAAGCAAATAAGATTTCCCACTCTGACTCTGTCCACAAATATAAAAATTCGCAGGCGTTTTAAATCTCACATCCATCGTGTACACGTGCACAACACGTACTGCGTTATTATTTACGTGTCCGTTCATTTTATAACCAGATCCTAGATATCACTCTACGGAAAAACTCTCTTCAATCCGAAACGCGTTAAGGTCAAAGCTTATTATAGGGGCTGTAATCAGACGAACGGCCCTATACGCGTAGCGTCCTCGGAATAATGCATTAAATAAATCAGTGTCAGATAGGCCATAGCACGGTCAAAATTAGTCACATTGATCGCGTTAACGTTAACAATGACATGCATCTCCTCTGGATTAACATTCACTATCACTTGATTGTCAGTGCTTCGTGACGTTCAACCGTGATGAGATAACGTTCTCATGTCAAATCAACGCCGTTTTTTTGCAACTCATCCAATATCACTTCCATCGCAGCAAAACAACAAATGAATACAACAAGTGAAACAATTTATTTATATGTAAAAATCATGACTGACGTCATGTACAACGTTTTATAAATGTTACACGTAATCATTTACAAATTTAATTTGCTTGCAAAATCATGCATGATCATATTCAGTTGCCAAATAGTTGTTCTTATTGCAACTTTGCTTCTCTAATGGTGTTTTACTAAAGTTTACAGGTTAGAGAGATCCATTACCCTGCTCCTCAGGTGCCCACTCAAAAAACTGACACGTGTTCTCCTTGTCGTTCGGACAGCAGAAAAATAATCGATCCTTGTTGAGACCTTCTTCTTCACCTTTCGGATTGCACACGATTAGGCAGGGCCCGATTGTGCTCGGCAACTTTTGAGCAACTTTTTGCGTTTGGAGCAACTTTTTTCAGTTCGAGCAACTTGAAGCAACTTTTTCGTTTTTGAGCAATTTCTGAGCAACTTTTAGGCTTTTTACTAAAATTAAAACTTTACAGCTTGAAATATTGAAATGTTTACAACTTCATTTTCTGCGATATATTTCTGTGCACATTCTGTATCAGTACAGGGTAATACATGATGTGCACAGGCTCAATTAAATATTCTATGTAATATGCTGTAAATAATACACCCTTGAATGCATGCTGCTTCCTTGCTTTCCCCTGTTATTTGCTTGCTAGGGGACTAGGGTTGCCTGTGTTCTCTCGTCGAACCCCAAACTTGAAATAATTAGCGTAAGAAACGCAGAGCTATAAAGACAACACTTGCGATGTTGTTTTATTGAAAGATTTGTTATTCCAGATATTCGTGTTGATAGTTGTATGACATTTGTATTTTTGTGAAATTCTTCTCTGTGAAAACTACACAAACATGGCACTAAATAATATTTACCTCCTCAATTTATAACCTACAATACACGTACAGTACGTGCATTGTATGACTTCAGATAAAACATTAGAGACCTTTAGTCGACGTTTACGGCAAACGTCAAACCGCTAGTGAGGTTTTTGATTTTACAACTATAATAGCTTTTACACCAGTTTTGAAATATGTTAAACTTATTAAACTTGTGCTCTTTAGCAATGAACAAGACGCTCTACGGAGCGTTAACTCGCTGGGGCTATACAAATACGTACTGTATTTTTATAATTAGTTTAATTAATAATTTTGAGCGATTTATCAAGAACACAATTTCGCTTGATTTTCAAAGACAAAGGCCATAAATCCGCTAGAATACGGTTGTTTAGTAATACATTTGACATCCGTAATTAGTACAATTTCTAACGCTGAATGGAACGGTGGATATATTCTTATGGCGCCATTAGGCATTACAAAACACTATGAAACGTACTGCGAGCTATTTGTCAACAATTAATACGTAAACAATACAATTTGACCAATTTCGCTTGATTTTCAAAGGCCATAAATCGCTAGAATACTGCTGTTTTGTAATACATTTGACATCCGTGAGTACAATTTCTTACGCTGAATCGAACGGTGGTATTTTTATCCTTATTGCGCCATTAGGCAATACAAATACAAGAACGTTTGTAGCGCGAGTGATTTCTCAACAATAGTATACGTACTGCGAACGATTTATCAACAAATACAATGTAGCTTGATTTTCAAAGGCCATAAATCGCTAGAATTCTGGTGTTTTGTAATACACTTGACATCCGTAAGTACAATTTCTTACGCTGAATCGAACGGTGTTGCTTCGGCACAGGGGGCAGAAAAGTACGATTGTGTTTTATAAATACCTTGTCATCAACCAATATCCCATATTTATATTACAACAATCCGCAGACATAGTCATAAAAGGATCAAAATTAGGGCCATTCCATTTAATATCCACACCCCCCCCCCTACGGATGAGGTCAGTAAAATTTTAACCCCTAAGAAAAAAAGATCAAAGTGCCGACACAAAACACCCCTCAGAAATTTGTAAATTTTCCCCTTACCCCTCAGAAAAATCGCAGAGATCAAAGGATGCCGACAGGCTTAACCCCTCAGAAACGACTTTTGAGTCACCCTTCAGAAAAGCTCATCCGTAGGGGG
>CACRXK020007067.1:379-14284 GCA_902702795.2 Paramuricea clavata
AAAATTCCTATAGGAATTCCTATAAGAATTGAAATTTCCTATAGGAATTGAAATTTCCTATAGGAATTCCTATAGGCATTGAAAATTCCTATAGGAATTCCTATAGGAATTAAAATTTCCTATAGGAATTCCTATAGGCATTGAAAATTCCTATAGGAATTCCTATAGGAATTGAAATTTCCTATAGGAATTCCTATTGGCATTGAAAATTCCTATTGGCATTGAAAATTCCTATAGGAATTCCTATAGGAATTGAAAATGGTGAAAAAATTCCTATAGGAAAAAATATTCCTGTAGGAATTCCTATAGGATTGGAAAATGGCTATAGGAATTCCTATAGGAAATGAAAATTCCTATAGGATTTGAAATTTAGGAATTCTTATAGGGTTGGAAAATGGTGGGAAAAATTCATACCCTATACCACTATGGCCTGATACATGCATGGGTACAAGAACTTTACTTATATAAAAAATTACACAGATAAACTAGTAATTTACGAAATAACTCCTTCCTACAGGAATTTCTATTTCTTAAAGGAATTTTTTCACCATTATCATATCCTATAAGAATTCTTATAGGAATTTTAATTTCTTATACAACTACACTATTCCTATATCGTATTTTACTCATAGACATTTATTAATAGAGAATTTAATACTGGGACTATTTATTTACCGCAATGTGCGCGACTGACAGACTGGTGTCTAGTTTTCTTGCCACGCGCGCAAAGCATCAAGGGATAGATCATCACACCTCCGATATTTTTCAAGTCTGTGTTTGTCAATGGTTTATGTGCAAAATAGAACTATTTTTGATCGGATTCAACTGGATTTTCACTATAGTAATACATCAGGGATGTTTGCATAATGTTCAGGTAAGAATAAGTTTATATTTTATTTATAATAAAGCAAATTATAAAGGAAATACCTCCAATCTTCTTTTGTGAAATTCGAGCATGTGGTTCGATAAAATTTGAATTTGCCGCGACAATATAAACGGAATTAGAATGCTGATATAAATATATTTATAGCGTTTATACTTCAACAAATGCTACTATAAAAGTTTTATATTTGAATCAGACTTATCCATGTTTATTAATATATTTGTATATCCCAAGTGCCAACTGTATATGCCAGATTAATTGTAAATTGTCAGCCATATTTAATGCATGCCTATAGAAAATTTAACTACTTGCTCAAATCAGCAGCAGTATTTATTCATATGTTTTGTTTAAATTAAACAATTTTCATTTTGAGAGATCTTGCACCAGTCAATGTATTAAAATCTGTTAGCCTTTAGACATGCTTTAGTGTAATGCCAGGAAAATTATCCAATGTTTTTCTATTAATTAAACATAACTATGTGATGGTATTCAAATTAGCCAGACTCTCTGCTAGCTTACATTTCATGCTAACTTAATGTTAAGATGAATGTGCTCAACTTTCAGTACTTTTTTATTTTACCTTGTCTAACACCAGATCATTTTACTTGAAAGAGAGTGGACAACTTTGATAGGTTACCTTGCTGTCTCCCTGTGTTTTGTGTAAACTCATTAAGACCCAATTCACAAATTCACACTAATGTGCTCTATTTCAAAGCTCAATATTTTGCCCTGTTAATACCAGACTATTTTGCATAATTTGGCGTTAGCACATTTAGGGGCCGATTACATGGAGCATTTTCAACCCCGGGGTTGAACTCAGCCCTGTTTACCGGGTTGAAATTTCAGCCCTGTCTGTAATACAAAACTCTATCAAAATCAAACGCGCGATTACATGACAAAATTTTCAACCCAGGGCTGAGTTCAACCCCGGGGTTGAACTCAGCCCTGGGTTGAAAATTTTGTCATGTAATCGTTTCAACCCAGGGCTGAAATTATCATGACTTATTCGAGCATACGTGGTAGTGACTATTTATTACAAGAAAACAAAATAAAGGCTTTTTTTACTTCCGCGAATCGATGCCGCGAACGTATAGTATAACGTTTCAACCCCGGGGTTGAAATCGTCCATGTAATCGCAAAAAATTTCAACCCGGTTAACAAGGCTGAGTTCAACCCCGGAGTTGAAAATGCTCCATGTAATCGGCCCCTTAGATGCAATTCACCCTAACACTCAATCCCCACTTTCAGTACTTTGATATTTATCAGATGATTTTACTCATCAAAATGAATGTTGGTCATTGAAAGGTTAATAATTAACTGAAAAAGCTGCTGTGTGGCATATTTAGAAGCAATGTGCCCTACTTTTAGTACTTTGTTATTTTACTGTGTTTATTCTATTAAAGTGCTAGACTCTCCACTTAGAGTAAAATAATAAATTGGGTGCATTTGGGCATATTTAATGGGTTAACAAAACACATTGGAATGGTATACATAAAAAAAATGTATTTGTCTTTTTACAGCTATCAACAAAGTATGGATGTAAGGCCTCAGAGGTTCGTCAACATATGAGGACAAATATAAACAACATGGGAAAGTGTGGCAAAGTACAGAAAAGCAAACAAGAACAAGAACTTATTTGAGGACTATGTTTTGAGGCCAGTTTTAAACTTAACTTTAAATGTCAATTATGGTTATTACCTATGGTTTAGCCCATTAAGTGCCAGCGCTCTGACGAGTAAAATCGTCTGGCGTTAGACAGAGTAAACTATAGTAAAATAATAAAGTAGGGTGCATCAGGGCGCAATGTGATTCAATGGGTTAACTAAACACATATATAGGAATATAGGCTAGTTAACCCATTCGGAGCCAGCACTTCCCCTTGACATTCAAGTACAATTGTCTGGAGTTAGACAGAGTAAAATAGTCTGGCATTAGACAAAGTAAAATAGTTAGACAGAGCAAAATAATAAAGTAGGACGCATCATATGGCATTGCATTGAGGTAGAATGATTAATTTGGCACAATAGGTGAAAACTATAATTGATTTGTAATGTTTAGTATAACCAATTTCTCATATTAATTTTTATATTTACAATATTAATTAGTATTTATTAATATTTATATCTATTTTTTGCATTAAAAAATTAAGAGTGATGAACAACATTGTCTGTCATTTACTATTATTTCATCTAGATTCTAGAATTTCTGCAGGAATACCAAAAATCTTATAGGAAATTAGAATAAATTATTATATTAAATTCCTATAATAATTTGGGACTAGACTTGAGAATTCTTATAGGAATTCTTCCTATTAAATTCTTATAGGAATTCTTCCTATTAAATTCTTATAGGAATTCTTCCTATTAAATTCTTATAGGAATTCCTGTAGAAAAAATTCCTATAGGAATTCCTATAGGAAATTTTCGTAAGGTACCTGCTTTCGATTGCCACTGCTCTAACGAAGCAATAATATAAGAAGCGGAAATTAAACTAAGTAATTTAATATGTATTTATTTTTCATTTACAAACTTTGCTATGGCGGCAGGTGTAAGAGCCAAAAGACTTGCACCTTTATGGGAAAACGAACGTAAATGATACAAATAATATACTATAGTTGATGACGAAGTAACAACAATAGTTACAGATATTTACGAAGAACACTTTGTTGTCCATCAGCTCAGCAGTTGCCCCTGTTCCTATAACCATACTGTTTTGGGTAATTATTCATACGAATTACATACCTGTATGATTTCCAAAAGATTCATTTGGAATGAAAATGGTCCATTTTTATGGTGAACGAGTTTAGGTTGGCGGTAACAATGTAATGTAATTGGAGGTAGCTTATAAGGCATCAAAACATCCTATGATGTCAAACAGTGTTGATGCCATAGGAAAAAACATCTCCTTGATACGCTTCTTGACCCCTAATCACTCTGCTTTTAGAAAGTACTTAAGACCTGCACGCAATATTGTTGAGGAAGAACATTAGATCCGAAATTAGAATCGTGCAGCTATTTTAAGCTATATTTTGCAAAAAATTCCGCTCAACAATTGTGTTGATGGGAATCACATAGCGGCCATTGCCTTGCATTACCTTTCCTTTCTCTTTTTCAGTACACCCCTTGTTTTAGAACTGTTTGACTGCATGCCGGCCGATTGATTTCTAGATTATTAAAAAAGTCATCAACTTTAGGGTTAGGGTCTAAAAATTGGGTAGTAAGCCTGGTTTCCATATGGTCGTAAAAATAGAGTCACGATCCTTCTCAACGGCCAGTTTATAAGAGTATACCAGCTGTAAACCACAAAAAGTCATAAGTATTTACTAGTAAATAAATTAAATCACTCTTTATATGAAATATTTTCAGTTCTAAAATGTTATATTTAGGCTGATGAGAAAGATTGTGATTCAATCTTTACGACCGTTATGCGACCATATGGAGAGTGGAGACCAGACTTAAACAAACGTTAGCCGCCAAATTTGTCTATTTGTAGTCTTTGAAAAACTCACGAGTGCTTGTTTTCTAAATTGCACAAGAAACCACGCTGTTAATTATTTATTAATAACGTACATTCATTTAACCACAAACCAAACTGACTTGTAATGAATTGTACATTATCACCATGCGAACATTTCAAGAATAGATTCATTTGTGCAGTTATATACCATGTATAATTAATTATACACAACATAAATTCTCGTATTTGTGTTTCCTTTTACGTTTTCTTTTAAAACTTGCTGATTGGTATAAGTATTGTTTTGAATCGGTAACATCTATAGGAAATCCCGAACGGGGTGCGCCAGTGTAGTGCCAAAATTTCCCTCTGCAGCAAAACTCTTTGCCCATCGTATCTTAAGCCTAGTTTCCATTTGGTCGTTAGTTGTCGCTGGCACGACAAGTGGCTGATGTAGTAGAGTGTCAACAAAACTTTATAAAACTTTGCAATCATTAAGACTGATTTGCATATAACACACAAAAAGACTATTATTATATTAGACTATTTCACATCTACCGCTTGTCGTGCCAGCGACAACTAACGATCAAATGGAAACTAGGCCTTAGGGTACAACTATGGGATGAATTATCAAGATTTTGAGCAACTGCTGCTGGTTAGATCCAAAAATAGTATATAATCTTCATCTACAAAAACCTTTCACTGTGGGATGGATTGCCCTCAATTAAAATTTTCAAAACATTTTGTTGCTATGTAAACGTCCCTAGCTTTTTCTAGTGCAGGAGTTTATTTTGGTGACACTAAAGTATAACTTAATTGTATATAGGCTACCTATTGTTTTGTATTTACCCTACCTTGTAAAGCATTTAGACTTCCCATGACGTCGAAGAGCGTTTGTCGCCAGGGGAATTTTATCATCTTGATACGTTTTTTGACCTCTAATTACTTTGCTTTCAGAAACAGGACGAAGGTTAGCACGAATTGGGAAAGTTTAAAAACCTTTCACTGTGGGATGGATTGCCCTCAATTAAAATTTTCAAAACACTTTGTTGCTATGTAAACGTCCCTAGCTTTTTCTAGTGCAGGAGTTTATTTTCGTGACACTATATAAAGTATAACTTAATTGTATATACCTTGTAAAACATTTAGACTTCCCATGACGTCAAAGAGCGTTTGTTGCCAGGGGAATTTTGTCATCTTGATACGCTTTTTGACCTCTAATTACTTTGCTTTCAGAAACAGGACGAAGGTTAGCACGAATTGGGAAAGTATTGCACCAAATTATCTCCGATTTAGCATCAGGGAGTCATTTTGGACACTTGATAATGAGTTGCTAAAACGTCAGTTCAATAACTATGAAATGGATCACGTGGCTATATAGCAATTGCAACATAACATTTTTATAAATGCAAAATACAAATGCTTTTGTTTATATTCCGGACATATGGTATCTTACAACCTTGCCAAGAGATCCCGCATTCTGTGGACCTCTTCGTTTGAAACTGGTTGATTGGTAAGTGTATAAAATGTCCTCACTCAAAAATACTCTGCATTATTGCTTTATATCAAGATTTTATTGGCATCCCGCTATATTTTTTCCAACTGGGGAAAGCAGAAACTTCTATACCAAGCTTGTAAGGAGCATAATGATTTGAACAAAAACATTAAATAAATTAACAATCTAGCTAGTTTTCATACTGCACTTCTTAAATCTCCATAGTATAATCGAACGCATTTTGCAAATAGCTCAGTCTTCTTTGTAACATTTAATCATCTTAGTTATGAAATAGAAATGTACATCGCATATAACCTGCATGCATATTATTATTGTATAATCTTTTGTATTTGTACAGTTTTCTCAGGGACCTTCTGAAAAACACAACTTGTGATGTTGGTTTTCCTGAATAAATACTATTATCAATCAATCAATCATTTTGAATATTAGTTGACGGGTTTTGTAGATGGAAATTATCGATTTATATAGCTATACAGGGTGTATAAAAAAAAGCGCAATCCTCGACTGAAATGTAAATTGCTAAACAAATAATAGACGAAAACGTTAAAGTTTACATTCATTTTAAAGCGTAGCCATTCAGCTTTCTAACAGTGGGTTGCATATTGTTTCTTAAATTTGACTCATTGGTTCGCGGATAATAATACTTTACGTTATTGCGATTGGAGATTAAAAAAATTGAGATGGAATAACAAATCGTTCTCATGAAAATAACTGATTTTTTCATTAAAACAAAAAATGTTGCATTGTCGATTTATATAGCTACATTCGAAATTTTATATACATTTACATTAGACCTAACCAGGAAAAGCTGCGAAAAATGCAATTGTACATCCTCTGGCAGGGACCAAACCTGCGGCCCTGCGATTCCGGCGCACGCTCTGAGTTAATTACTAGAGTCTAGTGTAGTTGTCGAGTTCCAACCAAAAGTCCATCATGTATACTATAGGGTACTGCCATGTTAACGTATGGGTAAATATCACTATTTTGTTGGCATGTCACTCGATTAAATAATAACTGATGTGTGCTTCAGATGGAATTATCGAGGGTAAATTTCATATATGTTTAATAGGCTTAACCAGGAACAGCTGCGAAAATGCAAATATACGTCCTCTGGCAGGAATCAACCTGCTGCCCTGCGATTCCTGTGCAGCGCTCTAACTAACTGGGACCCATGGTACCGGATTCGTATGCGAATCCGGTATCGTGTAACTGGGGCCTAAGCTACAGGGTTCAGTTGTCGAGCTCTACCCACATGTTCATGATGTGTATATTTTCTAGGGTATAGCATGCATGTTAAGGTATGGGTAAATATCATGATTTTGTTGGCGTCTCACTCGACTGAATTAATAGTTGATGGGTTTTGCAGATGGAAATTATCAAGTGTAAATTTTATATACATTTATTATAGATTTAACCAGGAACAGTTGCAAAAAATGCAACTATATACATCCTCTGGCAGGAATCAAACCTGCTGCATGCTCTGCGATTCCGGTGCAGCGCTCTAACCAATTGAGCGACAGAGTCTACAGGACGTCTCGCTCGATATAGTATACTAACAGTTGAAGGGCTATAATTGTAGATGGAAATTTCTACCGGAAGGCTTTAATAATAAAATCTTTATTTATACTGATAAAAGAAACCGTTCAGTCAATTACATAGATTGGTTGGCATCAATCGGTGATTACTGTGTAACAAGTATACAACATAACATGACATGACATGACATGACATGACATGACATGACATGACATGACATAACAGAAGTGCATAAATATTAAGGCTATACATTGCATAATGTAAAATGTCTGTAATTGTGCGTATAACAGCATCCATGTTCATCAAGTATTTAAACATTTCATTCTTGAACCGCACAAAGTGTTTTTAGTTCTCGTAACTCTTTCGGTATAGAGAATTCCAATCTCTGGCACAATCCAGATCTGAACGAGGTCTCGCCACATCTAGTTCTTACTGGCGGTAAATCTAATGTTGGATCTCTAAGAATCGACAGTGCATTTGTGATCGTCTTACCAGATAGCCTATATCAATTGCTTCGGGCAATTTACGTTGTTTATGATCTCATAAACGTATATTGCAACCTGACGTCTTCCGACGACATCTTGTTTCTCTGAAGCGAAGGTCTTTCGTATCGAAGCCAGACAAAGGGCATTCTCTCAAAACGTCGAAGTTCCGGTTATATTTTTCAGGTGGTTGTATAATTGATCTCAATGCATGTCAATGAGCAGCTGTCTTGTTATCGTCGCTGCCTACACGGACACTATTAGATTCATCTTCGCCCAATTTTTATTTATTTTTATTTATTTATTTTTGCCCAATTTTCCAAAGTACAATAAAATTTAACTATTTACATTTTTATAATCTATACGTAGGGCTAGAGATCTTTTAGAAACCCTTTTGGGCTTTTATTTTAAGACCACTAGTTATAACAAAACTTTTATTACTTAGTATAATTTCATGATGTCATAAAAATAGTACATAATATAATAACGAAAATATATACAATTGTGAGAGTGTTTAAAGGAAAGATAGTCTATTTACAAGATTTTTTAGATTTTTTAAACTTTATACATTAAAATAGGATGATTAATTAGCTGATTGGTGTGATATAAAGTATGTTTTCACATTTTTTTTGAAAACCATATATGATCCAATGATGCGATTGGACTCGAAAGAATCCAATAAGTTATAATACCAAGTCAGTATATAACGATAAATTAAACCCCCGACAGGAGTAGTAAAACTTCGACCGCTATTTCTGGCCATGCAAGATTCAATTGTAAGATCTCTGAGTGGAGAAAATCCTCAAATGAGATGCATCGTATACGGCAGTGGTTGCGATATTTTCTCTGCCTAAACAATCATTTCAAATAGAAAATTCTGATTTTCACTATGGAAAATTCGAGTGGAATTTTTATACATTTATTAGACCCAAACAGTAACAGTATCAGGCTATGTTTACATTGTATCGGATCACTTTGCGTCCGACGCAAAAACCGTACCGGATAGGGCTTCTGTTTACATATGAAATGTTGTTATCGTCTCAATTTCTGCAACGGACCGGTGGTGCGGCGGTTCGCTCTTCGAAGTGGTGCGCGATGTATCGGATCGCTTTTTGCAACGCTCTCATTGTAATGTAAACACAAATCGGAGCAATTTTCGGTTCAATACGTGACTCAAGATGGCATCTGGGAAACAAAGACTTGCTATTCTAATCTTATTTGCGGGTATAGCTTGCTCACTTATAATATTTTTGTATTTAGATGGGCGAGGACGGAAGCTGTTTACACTTGGGCCGTAACGTTTCGTGAACGAAGCAAAAACCGATCCGATACAATGTAAACATAGCCTCAGTCTCTGGCAGGAATCGAGCCTGCGACCGATCGAGTTCGACAACTGGACTCTACTGTATATAGTTAATTGCTTAGAGCGCTGCACCGGAATCCCAGGTTCGATTCCTGCCGAGGTATATATAGTTGCATTTTTTGAAGCTGCTGCTGGGTTGGTCTAATAAATGATTGTATAAAAATGCGGCTCAAATCTCTCTCTTCAATAGTTACTTATGTCGCGTGAGATACCCATAGAAATGTAAATACCCCAAATTACTCGAACTATTTATATTCATTTACGTATTAATTTTTTATTTACAAACTTTGCCTCCTTTGTGAGCAATCCAACGCAAATGATACAAATAATATAGTTGATGACGAAGTAACAACATTAGTTACAGATATCTACGGAGATTTACTCAACATTTTGTTGTCCTTCAGCTCAGGCCTTGCCCCTGTTGCTATCGATACTGTCTTCGGTAATTATTCATACTAATTACCTTATGATTCCGATAGATTTATTTGGAATGAAAATGGTCCATTTTTATGGCGAACGAGTTTAGATTGGTGGCAATGTAATGTAGGTCTAATTGTATGTAACTTATAAAGCATTAAAACTTCCTATGACGTCAAACAGTGTTGATGCCGTGGGAAAATCATCTCCTTGACACGCCTCTTGATTCCTAATGACCCTGCTTTTAGAAACGTACTTATAATAACACCTGCACGCAACACTGTTGAGGAAGAAAATTAGATCCGAAATTAGAATCGTGCAGCTATTTTAAACTATTTTGCAAAAACTTCCGTTTAACAATTATGTTAATGCGAATCACATATAGCTGCCATTGCCTTGCATTACCTTGCCTTTCTATTTTTCAATACACTTCTTGTTTTAGAACTGTTTAACTGACGGTAAGTATTAACTTGTATAGGCAATAGCATGGCTACTCGTGCAATTTGAAAAAAAAAATCACTATAGTGAGTTTTTAAATTAAAAGACGGTCAAAATCGTACGCGTCCGAAGGACAAAGGCAATAGAACTAGAATTTTGTCTGGAACACCAACATGGTGTGCGGCAATGTATACGTAATACCACATTTTCCTTCTGCAGAAAACCCTTTGGTTTTTCTACAAACCATGCCATATCGTGCTTTACACACGTAAAAACGCACAAGTTGTAACAAAACCTGCAGCAGACTTGTATAGCAATTCTGTTCCAACAACTTGTCAACAAGATGTATTCGCACTGCTTGTTCCCAGCTTGATGACAAGTTGTCAACGGCTTGTTGGCAATTTTACAAGTTGTTCCAACAACTTGTTGTCGCCCTACAATTCAACAATTTGTCAACCAGTTGTGAGTGACAACCTTGTAGCAACTTGATAAAATAAAAGCATTGTTACAACTTGTTGACAAGCTTGCTACAAGCCTGTTGCGAACACATCTTGTTGACAAGTTGTGAGATTTTTACGTATGTAGACTACAACTATGAGATAAATTATCAAGATTTTGGGCAACTGGTCCTGGTTAGGTCCAAAAATAGTATATAATCTTCCTCTACAAAAACCTTTCACTGTCGGATGAATTGCCCTCAATTAAAATTTGCAAGACATGTTGTTGCTATGAAAACGTCCACTTTTTCTAGTGCACGCGAGTTTATTTTGGTGACACTAAAGTAATTTAATTGTTATATACCTTGTAAAGTGTTTAGTCTTCCCATGACGTCAAAGAGCGTTTGTTTGGCAGGGGGAATATCGTCATCTTGATACGCTTTTCGACCTCTAATTACTTTGCTTTCAGAAACAGAACGAAGGTTAACACGAACTGGGAGAATATTGCACCAAATGATTTAGCATCAAGGAAGAGTCATTACACTTCCGTTGTAGAATCGTGCATAGAGTCATTTTGGACACTTATGAGTTGCTAAAAATCTTCCGTTCAATATTATGAAATGGATCACGTGACCATAGCAATTGCAACATAACATTTTTGTAATTCAAAATACAAATGTTTTTGTATATATTCCGGACATATAGTGTCTTACAATCTTGCCTCATGAGATCCCGCATTCTGTGGACCTCTTCGTTTGAAACTGGTTGATTGGTAAGTGTATATAATGTCCTCAAAAATACTCTGCATTATCGCTTTATATCAAGATTTTGTTGGCATCCCAATTGATTGAATAATAGTATTGATGGGTTTTGCATGTAGATGAAAATTATAGAGTGGTAATTTTATATACATTTATATTAGACCTAACCAGGAGCAACTATGAAAAATTCAATAATACGTCCTCTGGCAGGAACCAAACCTGTGGTCCTGCGATTCCGGTGCAGCGCTCTGACTGAGTTACTAGACACGTAGTTGTCGAGCTCCAACCACAGCTGGCCCATGATGCATACTAGCTAGGGTACTGCCATGTTAAGGTATGGGTAAATACCACGATTTTGTTGGCATCTCACTCGATTAAATAATAATTGATGTGTGTTTTAGATGGAAATTATCGAGTGTAAATTTCATATATGTTTATTAGACCTAACCAAGAACAGCTGCAAAAATGCAAATATACGTCCTTTGGCAGGAATCAACCTGCTGCCCTGCGATTCCTGTGCACCCCCTCTAACCAACTGTCCTGTTGTCGAGTTTTAACCACAAGTTCATGCATGATGTATATGTATATACATATATATATATATATATATATATATATATATATATATATATATATATATATATATATATATATATATATATATATATATATATATTATATATATATATATATATATATATTAAATAAGTGCAACGACTCAACAAATTCCACTAGGCATCTTTATTACTATTAGTTTCGTACCACAAGATGTGGCACTCATCAGATAAATTAGCCTTATGACTACAGCAAAAAACCTACAGTATTTATGTACAAGTGGATGAAAGCTTTAAATTAATCCTATTTACAAAGCACGCAAAGCAATTATTTTGTTACTTGATAAAATTGACAGGACGCGGAAGTATTAACAACACATCAGCATAACGCCAAGCTATTAAGATTGCGCGGTATATTTAAAGCAAAAATATGCCTGTCTCGAGTGCATGCCCTTTAAATGTTAGCTAAAAGAAATGTTTTGGCATGTCTGCATGAAGACACTAATTCGTTACGTTTGTTCAAAGTAGCCAGTTGAGATTTACATATAATAAAGTATTTTCCCACAGGCAGAGATTACATCTATTAGAAGCAGGGCTGTAGGGTTTGGCCCGTTACAACCACAATCCTCATTTACTTTGTACGAGAAAAGGAACTCCACTGAACTTAGTAAATATGTCTGGCAGTTAAAGCGCAAAGGAATTGAATTTCATATTAAATGGCAAACCTTGAAACGGGCCAAACCCTACAGCCCTGCTTCTAATAGATGTAATCTCTGCCTTTGGGAAAAATACTTTATTATATGTAAACCTGAACTGGCTACTTTGAACAAACGTAACGAATTAGTGTCTTCATGCAGACATGCGAAAAAATTTCTTTTAGCTAACATTTAAAGGGCATGCACTCGAGACAGGCATATTTTTGTTTTAAATATACCGCGCAATCTTAATAGCTTGGCGTTATGCTGATGTGTTGTTAATACTTCCGCGTTCTGTCAATTTTATCAAGTAACAAAATAATTGCTTTGCGTGCTTTGTAAATAGGATTAATTTAAAGCTTTCATCCACTTGTACATAAATACTGTAGGTTTTTTGCTGTAGTCATAAGGCTAATTTATGTGATGAGTGCCACACTAATAGTAATAAAGATGCCTAGTGGAATTTGTTGAGTCGTTGCACTTATTTAATTATGCTCTGGATATCCATTGAGCACTCTGCCAAATGTTTTTGTAAACCACGAAATCTAATTATATATATATATATATATATATATATATATATATATATATATATATATATATATATATATATATATATATATATATATATATATATATATCTATTTAAGTATAGAGACTATGCAACTTCGACCATCAATTTATTAAAAAAAAAATAAAACATACCATATTATTGTGATGTACGGGTTAGAGACGGGGGACTGGGGAGAGATTCAAGATGGCGTGACTGAGTGAAAGCTTAAATTGTTGCCCCCGCAGGGTTTTGGTCCCAGAGGGCCAAAACCCGAGGAGGCATTTATTGAAGTCCCCGGACGTAATAGTGTAATATGATATCAGTGTATACATACGGTGTATACCAGAGGCAGAGAAATTTAAGTTTTTAGGTTTTCGCCCGCAAAGCATTGGTGGGTAATATCAATGCTTTGCGGGTAATATCGCAAAACATTGGGGGTATTGAGGTCCCCGCACGTAATATGATATAAGTTGATGCAAATATAAATCAAGCATGAATTGTTAAAGCTATCAAGATTAGAAGCAATTAGTTTATATATTACAGTAAAAGGCCACAAGTTTAAAAGGTGAGGGTTCAAATTTTATTATAAAAGGCAAGTGAATTATTGGCGTAGTGCCGTAGCTGCGCAAGTTTAAAAGGTGAGGGTTCAAAGGTTGCGTTGCTTTCTGTAAGAATTATTATTCGCTTGGGTGAACACCTTGTCAAACGGCATTTTATTTCTGTGGTCTGTTTTACGTGTCTATTAATTAATAGACTTGTGAGGTACGTTGTTACTATCATTTGTTGGTGAAGGAGTCGATCCGTCAAATAACGAAAA
>CACRXK020007068.1:0-18720 GCA_902702795.2 Paramuricea clavata
CTGTAATCATGATGTTTTTCAAATAAATGTCACAACAGAAAATACAGTTACTATTGTATTTTCATCAATGTTCCTACATGTATCATGAGAAGAAATTTGCCAAGAAAATTGCTAGTGCGAGTAAGGGTTAATGGCAATGTTTAGAACATCTGACTCAAAACAATTTCTTGGGACAACAGTATTCTACATATACAATGTTATCTTGATCTAACAGAGCACATATTTTCTTCCTGTCGGCATGGGGAACACAATGTCTACAGTTGCAGCTGTCCAGATTTTGGTGGGTGTAGCCATGAATATGGTGGTGGTGATGTGCAAATTGTCCTCAATTTTTCCATGAATGAGAACCTACAGTATCAATGTTTCCAAAAAAAAAGATTTACATGGGGTTTATACCCTTTATAAAGATTACACTATGCATTTTTTGAAGGTTCACAAACAATCATGCCATGTCATTCAACATAGTACATTTTTGTCCAGTGCAGTAGTGATATTAATTTTAATATGCAATCACACAAAAGTGCTATAAAATATACAACAATGATTGAATTTATGGTCAGCAGGACTGGGTCCCATGTGAAAACGAACCATACAGTACAATCATGTCCGATGTAAACAAATATATGCTGCTACCAAAAAGTTCATCTAGAGATGCCTGATTATGAATTACAAAACAATAATCATCCAATAACTCAATCCCAGTAGCATTTTGATAACAGCTCGCCATATAAAGATGAAATCAGTTTTATCCTTGACTGAATTAAGCTATAGTACTGAGCCGAGGTGAAGTACTACAAATACACATCAATACATGTCTCGAACAAGTTGAATTATAAACTCAGAGATCCCATATTTTCTCAGACAGTAAATGAACAAAATTGCCCTAGCTTAAAAATTGTCACAAATTCACAGCGAATTAGAGATCCAGTCTCGACTATGGAGAACGAAATAATCAAATGTATAAAACAAATATTTACCTTTATATGACAGTATAACTTCGACATGGGCCAGGGACATGGCGAAGCGCTTGACTGAATTTCAAATGAACACACTTTAAAGGCATCCTTGTTGGCGTAATATTCTTTCCTTCTTCTCATATTGTTTCAATGATTTGTTATTAATCGGATTTCACTTCATAAAAGTCACAAATCGTTGAAAATCTCTTCGAAAATGTGTATTCCCACTCCTTGTATCAACAAATATAGAATCCCGCGTATATTATGCAATCGGACTGGAAACCATGGAAACGAGAGTAAGTAGTCTACCAAAACAAAAAGAATCGCACATGCGCAGCACGGACTGTAACCCGTCTTTAATGGAATTAAATGCCAACTTATTTGAAATTGTTCCAGTGCAAATCCACATGAGTCAGTGCAATAAAACTAGACTTGAAAAAGATAGAGAATATCACAAACAAAAACGACTGGAGAAATCACACAGTCCATCCCTTACGAAAAAAGTCTATAGGTTCCTATAGGAATTGTTCCAATTCCCTATAGAAGCCTTTAGGCACCTATAGAGCTCTATAGACTTATAGAAAATGTTCCAATTGCCTATAAAAACCTATAGGTTTCCTATAGAAACCTATAGTTTGGCCTATAGACCAGGCCTATAGACTTTTTTTGTTGCATTTAACCAGATCAGACTAGAAAAATCTAGGGAGTCCAAAAAGAGAAAGCGAACACAAGAAACAGATAGTCAGAGACAAAGTAGACTACAAAAAGCAAAGATATATAAAAAACAAAAGCGAACGGAAAAAACAAACCACACAGCCTGAAAAAACAAACCAACAGGACTATTTACAAAAAATTGACATCACAAAAAATGGTGGTATTGAAAATCAATGTTGGGCAAAAACTAACATAAATAAATTCCAAAAGTATATTAAGTTTTCAATTGTTAAATGTACAATTTGTCAAGAAGCATGGCCATTGAAGGCTAAACCAGAATCACTTACTAATTATGTGTGTCTACGAGGCTCAAAAGATAAAAAATCTCCAAAAAAATTATCCTGCAAAAATTCAACGATTCCTTCATGTGTTCCCCATGAATTACAAAATTTGACTCAAGTTGAGGAAATGTTAATTGCCTGTGCTCTTCCTATCATGAGGGTCTATATTAAACCTGGTGGTCAACGAGGTTATTCAGGGCATTGTATCAATTTACCCCAAAATGTTACTGAACTTGCAACACACTTGCCAAGATACCAAAAAGACTTGGCTGTGATTAATGTCAAGGTGAAGGGTAGAGAGAATACCTTTAAAGATGTGACAGTGCGAAAACAAAAAGTGCACAATGCTTTAGTTTGGCTTATCAATAATAACCCATATTATTCTGAGCTATTAATTAATGAAGATGCGTTAAACCTATTACCTGAGAATGGTGTACCACCAGATCTTAGGACTGATGATGATATAGTCTCGGATGAGAATTTGGCACCTGATGTATGTCCTCATACTGATAACCCCTCAGAGGATATTGTTTATAATGATTCTGCTGAAATGAGTAGTTTTTTACCTGTTGGTGAACAACAACAACAGGACACCAACAACACCAACATTTTTTACTCTCTCTTCTGCAGATATGCATTGGCCTGAGCTACATGCTTTATTTAAAGCTGATGCTAATAGTAACATTAACAATTTTACCAGTGACGTAAGACGACAAAATGTTATTAACGATCCTCATATTGTAGATTGGTTTTTCACTCAAAGGTTAGAAAGCTTTGTAAAACACTGGCTGTATGACACCCTTGGTGCCAAATGGCGCTGGTTTAGATATGAATACCAAGGTAGAGGTAGTATTCATTGTCATGGTACTGCTAAACTAAACAATGATCCAGGTTGTGTCAACTTACTCAAACTGCTTTAAAGGGTTTCTTAGCTCAAAAATTTAAAGATGAGAATGACTCTCTTGATACAACATGTGATTGGTTGTTATCAACTACCAATCCTAATCCACCAGATGAGGACATGTGGATAAGACCCGAGGTTCATCCATGCCAAAGAAGTCATGACATTCCTGAACATGAAAAACAATCAGATTATGTAGATTTATTAAACATGGTTCAACGACACACACATTGTAGTACAAGCTATTGTCTTAGAGAAAAAAGTCAAGTGAAACAGAATTGAAATGTAGATTTCACTTCCCTTTTGATCATTGTTCACAGACAAATTAGAATTTGAAAAAATTCACACTTCAGGTGATAATGAACATTATAGAGCCAAAATTGTGACTAAATGAAATGACTGTAGGTTAAATAACCAACAACAACTTCAACTCCAAGGATGGAGAGCTAACTGCGATATTCAAGTTGTTATTGATCACTACGCTTGTGTTGAGTATCTCACAAAATATGCAGCTAAAGGTGAACCAAGGTCACCTATATTAAAACAAGCATTTAACTCTATTGTGCAAAATGTTGACAGTAATACTGGCCCTCGCAGAGCTATTAAGAAGATAGTTATGAAATCTCTTGGTGAAAGAGATTATGCAGCTCAGGAGACAATGCATCATTTGTTGTCATTGAAACTACATAGCTCATCATTTAAAGTTATGCCAGTAAGTTTCAACGGTTCACATAGAGTGTGTGATACAGCATCCATTGAGGGAGAATCGTGCACTGATTATTCACTTTGTGCGTTTGAAACAACACCACTCGAAATTGCTACTTTTCGACCCGATGGGAATGAGTTAATTAAAGAAAATTAAAATGCATTTCTAAAAACTACAAAAGTACTGTACAACTATTTCAAATTTGAAAACTATTTCAAATTATAGTATCTTCATTGTAGAATTGAAGTAAACGTTGTTTTGTCTGAAAAGCTATTTCAACAGTGCAAAAAATGCAAAACGTCATCATTGTTTTAATTTTCATGCTAAATTTTTTTCATGTATCTTTTTTGCATTTCCCAAATAATCACCTGTGTATTCATACTAAAAATATTATTCGCCCTAGGCTCAACTTTGTCTCGGTTATTATTCATTGATATTCACCTCGCCTTTGGCAAATAATTGTTAAATATGATACTTACTTTACCCAAAGAGAAAAATAATTATAAGGCATGATTATGTAACTACTGTAAATGCTATTGACAAAAAGAGTAAGGCAAAATCTGCAGAATAATAACCAGTACAAATTTGCATTTTTGCAGGTACATTGTGGATTTTTCTAAGTTAAAATTACTAAAGTATACTGCAGCTCTGCATACATGTTTTATAAATTTTCAGTTCAAATTCCTGACCAACAAGTAAGGAATGCTTATCTGACACAGGTGCATAAAAACATTGATACTGGTTATTTGACTCTACCAAAGAGATATATTTCCAGGCTTGTAGAAATAAACTAAAAATATTTACAAATATATTGCTAATTATGTATCGATCAATTCGAAACTTCACCATCCCCCCCCCCGGGCATACCCCGGGAATTTGACTTCAAGTCTTCTCCAGGGAGTAGGGAATTTGACGTTCTAAGTCTTCCATGTGGTGGGGCATTTGATAACGGGGTGGGGAATTTGAACCGGAAGTCTTAAAATGTTGCCCGTTTTCGCGTGCTTCCTGCATGCACAGAAAATACTTCGTAATGGCGGCAAATACAGTTTTCTCAGATTTCGAGGGAAACGGCCTCAATTTTGTGAAAAAACTGGCTCAAAGAAACGGGCATGGAAAATCTATGTGTTTTATTTGAAGGTATGTACTACATAACGTGTAAAACTGTTAAATTTCCACAAGGTATCCAAACTGTTTACGCGAATTTCGCTATCTTGTCGAAAAACATTTCCGTATATTTTGTACTTTTTGTATTTACTGTTTCATAATTTTCATATGAAGGTGGGGCATTTGAACGCTTAATTTCTTGTTACAGTGGGGCATTTGAAGACATTTTTTGCACAGAGGGTGGAGAATTTGATCAGTCAAATTTCAAAAAGTTCAAATTCCCGGGGTCGGCCCGGGGGGGGATGGCGAAGTTTCGAATTGATCGATACATTACTGTATGTTCTGTTCGTAATTAATAACAATAATTACTTCAACATTGTAAACTATCCATTGTTTATAATATTATGTATCCAGATAATAATACAGTATAAATAACAATTATACACTGCAAATGTTTTGTGCAAAAGATCATGATTGTTGAATTAAGCAAAGCTTTTGATAAGTCCAGATCATTGTCATATAATATATGCACTGATAATGATCCAAGATTACAAATAGAAAACTTTGCTTAAAATAATTAGTTCATCAATTATATTTTATTTATAGTTACTGTACATTGGCTGAAAAGCTTCCAATTTAGATTCATTAATGATAATCATTGTTCTGAAAACTTTAATAAAATTATCCTGGCAGTTTTGTCAGAATTGTCCAGTTGTAATATACATAGTTAATATAATAGAGGGTATGGAATGCCCGGTCACATGACAAAATAACTTATTGTTCTTTGTCACGTGGAAGCCAAGGTGCATTGACGAGGTGTTTACCTACTAAAATCACATAGATTAAGCTAAGGGGGACACAAAATCATCGTATTTAGGCACTTTTTTCGCGATGCCAGGAGTGCATTGCTCCATATTTGGGTTGCGCAGCAAGTCGAAAGCACGTTGGAGTAGGCATTTTTAAAATTCCTGCAGAAACAGATGAATTATCGAAGAAAACTTGCGAAGCTTGGATAAGTGTTATCACGAAGGACCGCTCTGTGGACGAAAGTTTGCGTCGACAAATCAATAACGGAAACCTGTATGTCTGTGAGAGGCATTTTAGGCGGAAAGAAGAATATGAGTGTTGTATTAAAGTATACATTAGACACCTTACGATTTTAGGATAGCAACGCGATGGCAACGGCTACCAAATTCCAATACAATAGATCATTGAAAAGAATTGAAAAATTACAATATATGAATAATTTAGACTTGTCCTCGCTCTGTTTACAACACCAAATCACAGATTTTCACGTCTTGATACAACGGCTGCATTTCAAGCCGCAACCAGTGCAACTTCAAACCGGGTTCAGGAGAACTCTACCCATGTCTTCAACTTCTAAAACTGTATTAAATTCATACGATTGATAATATACTACGAATTATCTTTACTACCATTTATTTCAAGGAGTTTGTTTTGGCCGTTGTCGTCGTGTTGCCGTCCTAAAATCGTAAAGTCTCTATTATTATCTAAGATGCGACATTTTAATACATATCAGTGTGGTGTAACCAGTGGGGGTATAACTCTTTCACATCACAAGCCAATCGTCATTGCGTTGCCGTCCTAAAATTGTAAGGTCTCTATTGTTATCTAAGATACGACATTTTAATACATATCAGTGCGGTGTAAGGTCAGGACCTTTAGAGTCGAAAACAATAGTGCTCTGTATGTAAATATATATTTTGGCTGTTTCAAACATTCATAGTCATATTAATTTGAATAAACACCAGTTTGCATGAGAATACTCGGTAAAATATTACCTTAGCCGAAAACTTTAAAGTGGTGGATGTATTTTTGTATAAAATTTACTAGTAAGCAGAATTTTGTGAAGGCTACAAATGCCTATTAATATAAATGTATGTAATATATCTACGAGCTTTACGGATTATTAGTGATTTTTACAGTGTAAAGCGGGAGCAGATTGGCCAATGGAACATAAAAAGGTCTTAAACGTTGCCTTATGCATAGGCAAAGTACGATAGAGTCTTTACATTTATCAAAACGTTGTAAAAACATCGAAAAAAACCCAATTAATATAGAATTAATATAGATTATACTATGAAATCACCATGTTATGCACCTCGACTGTCACATGATGCGTCTCTTTGAGTTTATGTGTTAATAGGTCACATGTTGCTTTGAAGTTTGCCGGCCTTCCAGACCCTCTCATTATATTAACTATGTAATATATCATATTTTGAAATTGCCAACAATATTTATGGTTTGCCCATTAACACCAAACACATTCCCCTTGACCAGTAAAATCACTTGGTGTTTAACGAAGTAAAATAACAAAGGGCACATTGTGTCTTGATAGGTTAAATATACCCTTACAAATTCCAACAAGAATGTAAATGAGGCTGTTGGGTCAAATTAGCCTGTATTCAAACCACAGGAGAGCCTGTTGCAGGCTAATTTACACCAACGACCTCGTTTTCATACTGCCGGAATGATCACTAAGGTCTATTGGCAGTACTAGTAGATAATAGTTTATTGTGATAGTATATAGTGTCAAAATCCCTACCCCATTACACTTTTAATCTTTTAATACACGACTTCCTCCCTTAAGGGGCTGTTTATGTGGAAGCGGGCTGGCCCGCGCTTAGCGAGACAGCCCAGTAAGCGAGACTCACTGTGTAGTTATTTTTATAGTAAAAATTACCAAGCGTTTATATAGACAAGCGGGCTGGCCCGGTTGCCGAGATCTTGCTTGCCGGGATGAAAATTTGTCCATATAAACACTTGCTGGCCCGGTTTAGTGCAGGGATGATAGTTCAAAGATGCCGCCACGAGCTATTTTTAACAACTGTCAAAACAATGTTAAAACAACAGAATTGTCACCGCAAGCGGGATGAAATTTTCTCATATAAACAGCCTCGCTAAGCAGGCCAACCTGGCTTCCATATAAACAGCCCCTAAAAAAAGCTAAATCATGTGGCACTATGCCAACCAAAATGTGAAGTTGTTTGATCATAACAACAACAGTATATATGAACAGGTACTGTAAAGGCAAATTGAAAAAACAAATAACATGCCTTCTACAGCTGACAGAAAACTTTCATTATGATCGGTCCTCACAGGCTGCCATATAATGGGTGAAAAGAACTGTGCATTAACTTAATTTCCATGACACACCTAGGATCAATTGAAGTAACAATCCTTGTATACTTCAATTGTCATTGAAGTCCCCCCCCCCCCCAAATATATCTAGTAATTCTTACAGGAAATACAAGATTTAGTGATTGTAATATCAACAATTTTACTTACTATTTTTTGTATTTTGCAACAGTTTTCACTTTACATGCCATACTTTTGGCTGCAGATTGGAATAACATAGAGAGACAAAATGTTTATAATTCAAAACAAAACACAGTGAGCACACATAAATTGTATGTGTTGAATAGGTTTTTGCATTTTTGGCATAAGGACTGAGACAATTTAACCCAGGCGTTGAGAGAGGTTCGGCTTATGATTTTGGGTTTGATGGCTATACATCTACCCATAATCTTATGCCGAACCTCTCTCTAGTCTCTACACCCGGGTTAAATTGTTACCATTTGGCATAAGGTGGACACTAGTCACAAGATGTTAACTTCAAATAGATCCCACTTGTGACTGTTTACAAATTTTTAACATGATGCTTACCAAGCAAGTAATAAATTGTTCACTATTCATCTTCCTGGTTAATGACAGCTTTTGAAGTCTTAAGTCCAAAGAAAAATCCTCCCTGTCGTATCGCTGAACATAAAATGTAAGTGCCAGTTTTTCTTGCTTGACATTGTAGTCAAAAATCAGTGGCGTTGACTTTCCCACAACTATGGCTGCCCTTCCAGAATACCGTAGCAGTGTGCACCCATTTTCCTTGACTTTGGTGAAGTGCCTTTTCTTCAAAAAATTATTCCCACCAAATCTAACCGGCGAGAACATCTTTGACGCTGTCTCGAATCGGTCAACAGTCACCAACATTTGAGTCTTGGTGTTCTTCAACGACCCGCTATACCCAACAGCTATATTGCATAAATGCAAAATATATTGTATGGCAAAAACAATTTCACAGGCAGCATTAGTCCAGTATTTCTGGAACAGCCAAGCTTGCTAAAAATGGATTTCCCCAATTCTTGAAGATACGAGTCGATTAGAGGCCCAGTAAGCTCGAACTTCTAAGCTCGTTCTTCTAAGATGGGATCAAGGTCTCGCATTCCATAGTTTGGCTTCGACTTGCACTCCCATACGGCATTCAACCACAAAGTCTCCACCGAAACTTTCATCGCAACTAGTGCAGGGTTCCAAAATTTTGCCGATCTCTCTGTGTCATCTCCAGATGACCCAAGGTTAAGCGCGGAAAGCACAGCTATAATTTTCTTGGCCTCTGAATTCGCCATGTTGGAAAGTTTTGGAGGGAAATCTACTCCCCTGGGTAATTACCGCTTATGGTATCCGAGCCCGCACTTCCGGAGGAAAACTCCTTAGCAACCGACCATCGTGCAAGAATATTTCCAACATATTCGCCTAATCCCAAAGGTCCAAATTTGGGCCTTTATTGTAAATACCAACTTTTGAGGTATAAACCTTGGAGAACAACCCAAAACAATGCATGGGGTGACCAAGAACCAACTGATGATATTTTAATTAATTCTTGGCAAGAGTTCTTGCAAACACCTTACAGGTAATCTAATGTCCCAGATTGGTTTGACAAATTACAAGCTATCATTCAAAGTCAAGAACCAGAAGCTGAGCCTTCTGAAGAGCAGCAGACAACTCGAGGAAGAGTGGATGATATTATCAGACCTTCACACTCCTTTTGACAACTCTGAACAAACACCTGAGTCAACATATGACTGGCATCTTGATCACGCCTGGCAAAAAGTAGTCCAAAATCGCCAGAGGTGTTATAACTTTTTTAATTTTCATCCTGATTGCACGAAATTTTCCATAAACATAGAACATATCATTCTAACAAATCGTGTAGTTTTTGTTTTTGGATTTTTTATTTTTTGGCGGGAAAATGACGTCACAAACTTGGCGCCAAAAATTTAAAAATTAGGAATGACTAATATTATTTATTTATTTGGAAGACCATGCTGTAGCAATCTTGAAACTGAAGTCTGTTTCGAAATATGACCATTCGCTGCAAAGATAGACTGGTTCAAAGTTCGAAAAATCCGCCATCTTGTTACTAAAAATAGAACAAAATGGCGGATTTTTCGAACTTTGAACCAGTCTATCTTTGCAGTGAATGGTCGTATTTCGAAACACACTTCAGTTTCAAGATAGCTACAGCATGGTCTTCCAAATAAATAAATAATATTAGTCATTCCAAATTTTTAAATTTTTGGCGCCAAGTTTGTGACGTCATTTTCCCGCCAAAAAATAAAAAATCCAAAAACAAAAACTACACGATTTGTTAGAATGATATGTTCTATGTTTATGGAAAATTTCGTGCAATCAGGACGAAAATTAAAAAAAGTTATAACACCTCTGGCGATTTTGGACTACTTTTTACCGGGCGTGGATAGAGCCAATTATTCAGAACAACAAATCCATGAAATGCCTACATGGATAAAAACAAACAAAGAGGAATACACTATTGATGAGCAATATGATGTTGTTGATATCAACAGTTTTAGTGAAATGCAAAAACTTGCCTATGACATTGTTAAGTCTCATTTTGATGATACATCATCCGAGAAAGAGCCATTATGCCTAATTATAAATGGTGTTGCATGAACTGGTAAAAGTTACCTTATTAATGCTATTAGAAATATTTTGCAAAGTAAATGTGCTGTTGCTGCTACCACAGGTAAAGCAGCCTATAACATTAGGTGTCACTGTGCATTCTCAATTAAAGCTACCTATAGGGTTGAGAGGTAATAAAGACCTAACAGGACAAAGCTTGTGTAGGTTACAAGAGAATGTTAATAACATTGGATACATCATCATTGATGAATACTCCATGCTTGGTCAAGTTACTTTTGGTTGGATAGATAAGCGTTGCAAACAAGCAACTGGTTATAATGACAAAGTATTTGGAGGGAAATGTTTGATTTTAACTGGTGATCCAGGTCAATTGCCACCAGTAGCAGATAAACCTCTTATCATGCAAAAACCATCAAACACTGTTGGTGAACAAGGTTATCAAGCATATCACATGTTTGACAAAGTTGTAAAACTCACTGTAAATCAATGTGTGCAAGGTATGACATCTGAGCAAGTACAGTTCACAGATTTGTTATTACGACTTCACAAAGGCGACTCAACAGTTGATGACTGGAAGTTACTTCTGACACGTCAACCATCGAACGTCACTAATTTATGTGACTTTGAAGATTCTACTAGACTCTTTTATAGTAATGAACAAGTTGCTAATTACAACCAGGGCGCTTATATAATGGGCGGTGAAACGGATATAGGCACGCTGATCGATGTGTGATGCGGCAGACTGGTAACAAGTCAAGTTAGTTGGTAAAATAAATAAACATGGCGACTGCAAGTTCGGAATCATTGTCAAACTCAAATACGGAGTTTTTCTTAGACGAAGAAGCTGAAAGCGAGCTTACACTTTCCGTCCCACATTCTAATTGTGTTGAATATTGCAATATCTCTGCCAATATTACAGCAAGGAGTTTGACATCGTTTCTCCAAACGCTTTTGCAAGTGTACAAGCCGCCTGCAAATGAGAACTGTATTTTAACTTTGGCAGTGGAAGCAGCATTCAATGAGAGTAAGTCTGCCCTCGTAGACGAGTTTCTACAGAACATATTGTGTTTGTTTGAAGTTTGTTTTAGCCAGGCAGGAGCAGAAAAACACTCTCAGAAATATGCAATAAGCTTAGAAAAGGCATTTGCTGAAAAACAACGTTCTAGTTTTCACCATTGTGCAATTAAATGGTCATGGGAGAGATTATTTACTAATACAGCAAGTCAGAGTAGTGAATATAATCAAGCTTCAGAACAGTTGCTGCAGCAAATTCTTCAGTACTTTTGGTCTTCAAGTAGTAATAGTTGTATTACTGTTGAAAGTCCTGAAGAGGAAGGTGAGGAAAGTACTGAAGATCCTGCTGCTTGTGATGAGAGTGATTTCGACAACATCAAAGATCATGCTGGTTGGGTAGTTAAACGAGCTAGGGAGACATTAATGAAGGGAGATAATAAAATACCGGCAAAGGAAAGTGTCACAGAGTCGACCCTTGTCTATGGAGATAAAGCTGGGGCATTGGAAATAATTTCTGCCTTGGGGAAAGATGTTAAGCAAGCAGATGGAAAATTTAGATTTATTGTTCATGAACATGTTGTTCCTTTTTTTCTGTTTCTTCATAATTTGGTTGAAAAACTCATTAATCCTAATAATGTTGTGCTTCAAAAGGGAAATATCCTGATTGATTGCCTTGATAAAATGGCCAGACATAAGGAGCTAAGAGAAAAATGGGATCACTTAACATCAAAGTCAGATGAAACATCCGTCATTGTTCTCCAAAGAATTGCGACGTTCTTTGTTAAATCGAAACAGCAAATACTTAGAGAAAAAAGGGGCCTAAAACCAAATAAAAGTAGCATGGCAGTTCGGCAACAACTTAGGCAGTCAAATAATAAAGCAACTTCATCTCGCTCCTCCAAGGAAAAGAATACAGTAAATGAGGAAGTTAATAAATTAAGATCTGGGGATTTAACATCTGTTAGCATTAATCAATTTTTAAACAGTTTAACTGTTCAATCTCAGTTAAAACAGGAGGATTTACTTGGGAAACTTAATGGGAAAGAACTTGCAACGATATTAAAATCAGTGGGAAAGCCATCCTTTTTGGGAAAGAAAAAAAGCAAGCAAGTTACAACACTGCTTGAAGTTTTAAAAGCTGGAAACATAACTGTGAAAGATATTGACGCAACTTAACTCTATTAGGGGCGGACCATTGGGTCAATCCAGAAAACATCCATACCACCCCCACGGAGGAAATAGGAAGTTAACCCCCCTACCCCCTTCGGATGTCCTAATACACTTACTATTATCAGAAACAATTTTTTCTGCCCCCTCCGGACAGCAGAAATTTCCTCTGAGGGGGGAGTATGAATCTTTTCAGGAATGACCCATTAGAAAAGTGTAGGGGGGGAGCAAAAATAAAAATCGAGCAGGGGAAACAGAAAAAAAAATTTGTGCACCAGAAAAGTAAAAAAAAATTCGTGCAGAGACTTTTCAATAGGGAAAATTATAAGTTGACAGGGCCTAATGGTGTGAGAAAACATTTCTAAACCTAAATGTTGCAGATATTGGTGCAAAAAAGCATTTTAAGCATGTTTTAACAAGAATTTGTCAGGGAAAATGTGTTTTGAACGTTAACTAAAGTGATGTTAGTGCGGGAAATTTTTTTTACCCTTTTTTTGTCCTGAAAAAATTTGTATATCCTGAAAATCCCCCCCCCCTCGCCAACAATCGAGCAAGGGATTATTAAAAAAAACTATCGACACAAGCAAAAAATTTAAAAAAAATAACCGTACAGGTTGGAAATGTCCCCCCCCCCGTCACTTTTCTAATGGTCATCCCTTACAGCAAAAGATAATGCTATTACTAGAAGGGATATGTACATGGAAATTTGAGTAGACATTATATATATATTTATTAGACCTAACCACAGTTAATAGACCTAACCAGGAGCAGATGCAAAAGGCCCTCTCTGGCAGCCAAAAATATAAACTTTGACATTTCGAGTGAAGACCATCATTAGAAAAGCAACAGAATCAATGATGGATTTAATCAAAACAAATTGTAAACAAACTACAGTATTTAGTCCTTGGAGATTGTTGATTATATTAGAATAAGAATACCCAACAGAAGAGTCAAACGTTTGATACAAAAACACATTAATTAAACACAGGCTATATCGTATAATGAAATGGATGCCCAGAGCAGGCCGCTTATATAATTATATAAGCGCCATGGCCCAGAGTATGTGCAAAAGAGCCATGCTGAACGAAACATCATTCTAACTTATACATTGTCTACTTTTGCTGCCAATTTTATATTTTTTGACAATCTTCAATGGGCCTTCAGTCCTTGTAGATGTTACTGTAATTCTCATATTACTGATCATATTATGTCCATGATATTCATGTTCAGCATACCAGAGGTTGAAACCTGAAAAGGCAGGTGGACCAAACAGCCTACAAACATATTTAAAATATTTATTTTAAGCCCTGATTTAAGCTGATGATTTATTTTAAGCCCAAAATATTTACCTTATAGTATTAGTGAACTGGATCCATATATGTTCTAAGATTTCCAGCTACAAAAGTCTCACTGGTACATATCGGTGCACTGGTAGGCAATGCCATGTTTAAAGTAGGCCAGAAAGAATGGAGATCTTTTTACAACAAATAGATTCTAGTGTTTTATTTATGGATGTTTTGGCACAGAATACTATACAGAAGTCCATCTCCATTGTTTTTTATGTAAGTGCTATTCATCATGATTCGCAAGTACTGTAAACAGAAGGAGTTACCCTCCTGGATGTGTGCCATTCTGAATATTTCCAGGGGGTAACCGCTTCTGTTTACAGTACTTGCTAAGTGACGAATCATGATGAATAGCGCTTACGCAAAAAACAATGGAGTCACTCACAGACTTCTGTATAGTATTCTGTGGTATTGGCCCAATGACCCTGTTTCCATGTTTTCGGATGGCAAGCACACATTAAGGTTACACCCCCATGTTTCATGCACAAATATATCATCTTGATCCAATCACAAACCTACCCATAATCCCTAACCCTATTGTGCATGAAACATGAGAACATTGGAACAAGTATCCAATAAATGGCCAGGTGTATTATTGGTGCCATTTTTTTTGCATAAATAGGGTTATTTCAAAACTACAACAGCTTAAAGATGTACTGGCCAAAGATTTTTATGAAATATGCCCTGAACATTGTCCCTCTTTGGAAGACTGGACCAACTCTGTGGCTGCTGTCCAAGGTCAACATCATCAGTTTCGTAGACATTTGTCTGTTTCTTTGATAGCAACTTGGTTGATGATGCAAGTGTGCTGTTTATGTTATACCCATATGTATATGCAGTCATATTGTTTGTCCCTCCACAGGACTGCCTTTGCATGGAAAAAAAAGACTCAACAACATCCTGACTAAGCCTCTTAGGAATAATGTAATGATTCCCTGGATAAAGGGACTGAAACATCACACTTTCCACAAATGAAACCATAGCTTTAATGCCATTGACTGAAACCTGTAAAAGAAAACAATATAATTTTACATTAGTATGAATAGAAAAATAATTATTTCAACAAAGTATGAATTTTACACTAGAATTAACAGACAAACATATTTTCGAATGAACAATTTGGGTGTAATAATAATGTTGAAATATCGAATGTCAATTTGAAATATATTGCAAGGGTAAACCAGACATTTATACGGTTATACCTTCATATCAAACATAGTTTGCCAAGTGATAAAGTGTGATGCAATTTCTGATTTAGCTCTAAACATGGTAGCAAGTTCATTCTTCCAACTGTTGAAAAATGCTATCACATTATCCAGTTCCTTTATTCTAGGATCAGTGGCTGCAGAAAGGGGGTTTGTATCATTGAAGATTTTCCATAATTTGTCACAGTTATAAATGAACAATCTAGTTGATTCTGTAGCAGCTGGATCACAACCTTCCATTTCCTTTTGAACCTTGGAATTAAGCACTTGTACAGCAAGCTTGACTCTCATTTTACTAATACTATCCAGGTTAACATGTGAACTTCTTATATCTGTTGCATATATATGCCGATCTTTCTCTCTTTGGTACACTGAGTATATGTGGTCCCATAAAATAGTTTTGGAGTTCAACAATAAACATCTTGTATATCTTGGAGATATTTCCTTATATCCACTGCTGTAAACATTATTTCTAAGCTTTTTGATCAAGTGGGGTGGATCAGACATAAAGAACAAAGGGAAATGTGAAAATGGATTGTTTGTCTGGCTCACTTCCTCATTAACACCATTCATCATCATGAAAGCCCTATTCTCAGCAGCTCCATCACAGCATGAAAGAATCGTTGTGAATCCATAACCTTGCAATAATCCAACTCCTTGCCACAATAGATGGTTTAGGTTTTGTGCAGAAATTCCTCGAGTTAAGAAGTATGCACATGGAAACTGGAATTTGGGAAATATACTTTTAAAGTAGAACTGCAAAACATGAGTTGCAAGGTTTTCCTGAATGTCAGAATCACTGCCGGTATGTAGTTTTTCATTGTCTATATCCACAAAACCAACTAATTCCCATGTTGATGGATCGAAAACTAGGCCTTCCTTAATCTTTACCTCGTCAAAGAATAGTCCACCACATTTCCCAACTTGGGAAAATCCTTGTTCATTGAAGTTGTCACTCATTGCTTGGAGAACTGATGTTTGCCATCCTGACTTGGAAGAGCAGTAATTCTTGTAGTCAGACAAGGTTCTACCAGATGGGAGTTTTAGAAATCCAGAATCCCTGAAATCTTCATAAGTATGGTGAGATTTAGCATAAACTCGTAAACACCATTTAATTACCAATGGATGCCACCGCATTTGTCTCGCTGGAACATTTAAAGCTTTTGCTTGATCTTTTAGTAGGGTTAGAAAAAACATGTCTGATTCATTACCAACATGTTCATTGAAATGACTTAACAGTAGCTTTTTCTTACCAAACTGTTTACCACTCGCATAAATAATGCCTATCAACAGGTGCAACATCACTCTGACTGACAGTCGTAAGATGAATATCTTTAACATGCTTCATTAATAAATCAGGAGTATCAAACTCACTGTCAATATTACAATTATCCCAATAGCATATCTTGTTATCATGTTTCTCCATTTTGTTTCTTATTCCACTGTACAACTCCTGAAACAACTGTCTGAATTCTGAATCAGTGTTGATGCCTACTGTGCTCATGTTTTGTTGGTGTTGCTCAAGCCTTTTCGTTTGTACTTGCATGGTGTGAAGCTTTTTTGCTGATTCCCGACTATGGTCGATCAATTCATTTCTGGACATGTAGTCATAACGCTTGTATTTTGAAATGGTACTATCCAATTGCTGGGACCTACGTGATTTTAATGTTCTAAGGTAATGATTTGTGTCATTGCAAGCTTTGCAGCAAGTATTTTCTTGATCTAAATGTAGAATGGCACATTTGGTAGACCGAATAACCTGTTCTTGAACATTAATTGGGTTTACTTCGACAAATGCACCAGGTTTTCCATCAGAAGTATTAAATATGGGTGTACTAAGGCTATCAGGTATTAGTATAAACCTACTAGTAGGCTATCATGTATCGTGCGTTCTGATTGGCTACGCTACTAGTAGGCTATTAGTGATAGCCTACTAGTAGCAACAGCGGCGAAGGGCGCGAGTGTCAATGGCTGTTTTAAAAGCATTAAAAGCTGTATTTAAAGGGAAAAAGCTTATCAAAATTGTCTAATTTTGGTTCTGGATTACACACAAACAAAGACTCTTGGAAACTGCTGACATATGCGGTAAAAATTTTAAGTTTTCTCAACTTTGCTCGTAGTTTTGAACATGAAAGTGACAGGCGATTTTTTAAAATGTGCAGAATGTTTGTTAATATTCCAAGCAGAATCGTTGAAATTCAACAATAGTTTGTAGTTATTTACCCCTATTTTCTCAACCTCTTTAGTGTGTGCTTGTTTTAAGTACGAGTTCATGTATTTAGCTGTCATTTTAAAGAGTTTTTTTCGTTTAAATGTTGAGATTTTGGCCGAGTTTGTTTTTCGTCTTTTTCGAGCCTTTTTAAGTCGAGTTTTTCGATTAAATTTTAATCTAAACTATTGTCTATGTATACTAGATTATGGAAATAGTTTGCCTCTTTATGTTCCAGATATGTTAAAGATTTCAAAGACAGTCGGATAATCGGATTCTTTTGCATGTGTGTGCATTTTTATTCGGCTTTTTAACGACGTAAACTTTATTTACTAAGACCCCGTTTACACGGTACCGGACGAATTTGGGACCGGACGAAAATTCGTCCTTTTTCGCCTGTTTACACGCGAATTCGTCCGGTTAGGGGGTCTCAAATTCGTCCATTTCCGTGGTTCTCGTGTGTTTACATGGCCGAAACGGACGAATTTTCGTCCGGTCACAAATTCGTCCCGTACCGTGTAAACGGGGTCTAATTTAATCAAAATTCGGGAAGCCATTTTGTGTTCGAAATTTTGGATTTTTTAAGCCTTGTTTCCTTCTTTTAAATAAGTTTTACTTAACCAAACTTTGGTTCTATAACGGTCTCTTACTATTGTACTGTTTCATGACATGTTTTTTAACTTTTTTAAAACTCACAAGTTGTATTTTTCAAGTCATTCTTGGGAGTTCGCAACACTTAGTAGTTGTCAACAAAGCCAAGACAAAATGTCGCCAAAGCCATGCAAGGAAGCCATTTAAACGCTCATTTCGTTAAAACGTTATTATTTTACATAAAAGTCAAGTAAAAAATTCCGTTTTCTTTATGTGGTTTATACTAAAACAATTAGACAACTCAGCCTCGTTGTCTCTGAACGAATAGTCAACTCGGCTTCGCCTCGTTGACTATTCGCTCATAGACAACTCGGCTTTGTTGTCTAATTGTTAAGTATACTCAGATAATTCTCAGTTGACAAACCAGGACAAATTTTAAACTTTTCAAGAGATTTCATTAGCAAATGCAACTGTTTTCTTTCGTGAACTATTGGTGGTAAAATATCAGGGTCAATATGCATAGTTCTTGGTTTCCCCATATGAAAGAATTGATAACTGCCATTTGCATTTATAACTACTTCATAATCAATCTTAACTGGACTCTTTCCATGATAATACAAATGTACATTTGCCTGTGGAACATTTGGGATAACTTTCCATTTGGGAAACTTACTTGCAGTATTCACCATACCCTTACTAACCCTGTATGCAAGAGTTTTTGATTATTTACTCTCTTGTAAGCATGCCAAACATTCATTCTCAATTGCCATTTTTAATTCATCACAGT
>CACRXK020007069.1:0-15370 GCA_902702795.2 Paramuricea clavata
TTTATAATCAAAGCGCTTTTACCGCCGAAATCAACGCGTTTATTTTAAAAACACAGCTGAAACACACAGTAGAGTAGTAGCGCTAAATTTTTACGCAGTTATACAAAAAAAATTGGAGTTTATTCGCACATTTTGGTCAAAATCTTCGTAGAATGTGTTCGCAAGCATACTATTTTATATTGACAATATTTGTTTCCCCTGCTCTTGACGTCACAAATTTATTCTCACATAAATTAGCATACCAGGTTTTTTTCAAGATGGCGGACGACTGTCGAAAGTTTTATGATATTTCTGAACAACTAAACGCGATAGACAAGTGAAAATACGTAATTAAGTATTCCGTAGGTATGTTTAATAGATATCGAGAATAAAAAAATTTATTGCCATTGTCCTTTAAAGCCTGGTTCGCACCAAGTTGGGTTCACACTAGCAATAGCCTAGCAATGGACCTATTACCTAATGAACAAAATTTTGATCTAGACAAACATTTCATCACAGCTTGAAAGAGCATCACAAAGTTAGTAATGTTCCGAAGTTTCGTTGCGAAATGTTGTAAAATGCGGATAATATAGCCTTGCGAAGAGAAATTGATACCGCTTTCTGAAAAAAGGTATCAATTTCCCGTGCGCAATACAAAATGACTGAAAAACGGCAAACTTCGCAGTGCCATATTATCCGCATTTTACAACATTTCGCAACGAAACTTCGGAATATTACTAACTTTGTGATGCTCTTTCATGCTGTGATGAAATGTTTGTATAGACTTGTCTAGATCATAATTTTGTTCATTAGGGAATAGGTCCATTCTGTTCGGCGATTTTTCTCCTCCTGGCAAATGTGATTGAATGAATGACATGGAAAAGACTTCGAATTGTTTACTTCTAAAAAGCGACTCTATACTTTTGTGTGCGAGTTCACTCATTTGCATCCGTCAGAAACACAAAATCACCGACAAAATTGCTTGTGTGAACCAGCCTTTAAGCACAAATAATAAGATAGATAAGATAAACTACTATTTTTAGACACGCTTACTCCTTCAGCAAATGCTGATTTCCAAGGAGGGCGTGCAAATTTAAAAGGTACATGAATAAAGTAACATAACACACACTAATAATATAAGTATTATATAGGCGAATGTCAATAAGTATATTGAAGCCCCGTTTACACTACGCTCAATTTTTGGTACGGCACGGATAAAATTGTTACCCGTACCACTTTTTTGGTTCTTGGACTACCTATTTAGCTAAGCCCCGTTTACACTACGCTCAATTTTTGGTACCGTACCACTTTTTGGTTCTTGGACTACCTAAAATAGAGTGCTCGATACAAAAGTAGAGCAAATAAAAGACAAACTCACGACAAATTTGTTTCTTATGGCAAACTAGGCTTGCCACACTCATCAGATAAGTGTGGCAAGCCTAGTTTGCGGCATACGAAACAAATTGGTCGTGAATAAATGTTTTAAACGAAGTAACTCAAGTTTGTCTTTTAAATATTATATATATAACAAAGAGTACAATCGATCTAAAGCAGGCTAGTGTATAAGGGGAAAGACATTTTCTGCGGATCAGTTACTAGGCATCTCGCTCCATTCAATCTAATGTTGAAGGATTTTGTAGATGGAAACTAAGGAAACTTCGAGTGTTCGTGGATAGGGCTAATAAACGTATAAAATTCACACTCGAAAATTCCATCTAAAAAACCCTTCAACATTGGCACAGAATAGAGACTGTCTTTATTCTGTCATATTGGAGTGGTTAAGATTGACATTGACGGCTGACCACTAACCACAAACTTCAATTCACATTTGAAGGCAAGTTCTACAAGTTTCCGAAGGTTTCGACAAGTTTTTATTGTAGTCAATTCATTCTTCAATTTTAATGTACAAATTGTCCGAACTTGGAACAGCTTGCAGTTGATCTCAAAATACGACTTGAAGTTTCCGCAACATTATTGGTCTACCGTGAACGTCAATCTTAACCTCTCTGTCCGCTTTATCTTTGCAAGTGCCAAAGGTAAAATTTTTCATTCCTGCTTGTCTCGTGCGAAGCAGACTTTGTAGCAAAAAACTGAATTTAGTCGAAGTTAACACTAGTAATAAAAATAAAACTATTCTAATTCTATCCTATAAAGAAGAGAATTCACATTATTTTCTCACTCTGGTAAATGCGGTTGACTACTGTACGGTAAAGTGGAACGGTATATAAAGTATATAAAGTGGAACCAACCCTGCTAACTTAGACGAATGTTCCAAGAACTTAATAGAACAAAGTTGATGAAGAACAACATTAGTAGGTGATAAACCTCTAATTATGAGTTCAAAGGTGACTGCAAAAACATTTTGCTCAAAACATTTCCGTTATTTTTCAAGATTAGTAGCAGTTCCAGCCAATCAGAATTAAGATTTCCGTGCGTGATATCCGCCAATTAAATTGCTGTGTTTTTTACTACAAAAATAATTCCCGAAGATGGCGCGATTGTTTTCCGTACGTTTACGAGTAATTCCGAGTCCCGAATTACACCATACTTGGAAAACATAGAAATTTTACAACGTTTTTTGAAAGAAAATATCGATATTTTTTCCTTTTAAAACCAAAATGGCAGAAGTAGGGTGGGATGAAGTTACTTATCTAACCAAAAGGACTCCAAAGGCTGGAGAAATGCGTTCTCAACAGGTAAAATTTCAACTGAAATTATTCGTGTGTATTTTTGAAGTGGTTACGTATTTTAACTGCACTGCAGATGATAAGTTATATCTGGTGTTTATTTTCAATTAGGCTGTTCAGGCAGCCAGAAGAGACGGCAAAACAGTTGATACATCCAAAAAATGTAAGTATATAACAATTTTGATATTTGATAATTTATTACGCTCTCAACATTGCCCCCCCCTGATTATGGTGTAGTTCGACCATTCACCATTGACTTTTATATTAACTGCAATATGGTTTTGCTACCTACATAAGCTAAATGAAGTATATCAATAGAGCGGTTTTGAAAACAATAGTAACTCGAAGCATAGTAAACATCCCTGGGTGCATTTTAAAGTGCTGTATGCCGAAGATCACATGCGCCGAATACATTAAAAACAATAGTGTCCTTAATGTATTCAGCACATGTGAAGTACAGCATATGAAACGGGCCTAAAGGCCCATTTCCACTGTGGAAAATTTTCTGCAGAAAGAAAATTTTGTAAAATGTGATTGGCCGACACAAATTTTCCATCGGAAAAAAATTTTGAAGTTGAAAATTTTCAACTTTTAACAATGATATATTCCGAAAATTTTCTGTCCATGGAAATTTTTCTTGAGTGGAAATGGGCCTTAACTGGCATCAACAGCATGTATCTCAGCACCTATCTTTCACTAGTTTTGCCAAGTTTCTGATTTGCAATTTGTTAAGTCAGACAAAAGGTAAAATAATGAAATTCAAAATGAACACTTTGTGTTACTGGAAATATTGTGCACAAGCTAAGTGGTGTAATGTATTTTCAATGTTTGGCTTGACATTGTTTGAATGAAGCCACACCCAAGATACGCCAGTATCTTGGGTGTGGCCTTGTTAACATAAAGTGCATCTTGGGTGTGGCCTCGTTAACATAAGGTGCAACCCTGCCACTGATTATATCATTGTATCTCACTTCATTGTCTTTTCTTAGTTTCAGCTGGACAAAACAAACAACACCTGTCATCAAAAGACACTGCAAAGCTCGACAGAGAAACAGAGGAACTCCATCGTATGTTAAAATGGCTTTGTAGAGAATCATGTATTTTTTGAAATATTGACATTGTTTTGTGTGAAATTACAGATGAAAGAGTATCATTGGATGTTGGGAAAATAATTCAAAAAGGAAGAGTGGATAAGAAAATGAGCCAAAAAGATCTGGCTACGGTAGTATATGAAACCTTAGATGCCTGATTAGTCACATCTTCTACATGGCCACTCATGACATAATGCAGATTGAAAAAGATGTGCCCATTCAATTGCCATGTAAACAAACCATACAGGCAATGTTTGACTTCTAATTTACTTTCAGAAAATTAATGAGAAACCATCTGTCGTCAATGATTATGAAGCTGGTCGTGCGATCCCAAACAATCAAATCATGGGGAAAATTGAAAGAGCAATTGGTACAGCTTTAACTTGTTATTAATGCCCATACATCTCCCTTGATGAGTTGAGTACATCATGCAAATACAACTGCTGTTTCTTAAGAGACAGATGTTAAATTTGCATGCATTGACAGATGTTAAATTTGCATGCTAAGTAGAATCATATGGTATAAGAGCTCGACAACTTGCCTCTGTAGCTCAGTTGGTTAGAGCGCTGCACCGGAATTGCAGGGCCGTAGGTTTGATTCCTACCTGGTTTAGTCTAATAAACATATAAAATTTACACTCGAAATTTTCCTCTACAAAACGCTTCTACAACATTAGTTCTATTGAGTATATATGCCCAAAAGGGGTTAAAAAAAGCGTACTAAGGGGTTAAAAAAACCTGTGGTTCCGGTTTCATATCGTGAAAAAATTAGGGTCGGTAGGTCGGAAATAAATTTTTTTTTGAATATTTTTTTCATGGTTTTGGCAGTTTTTTGCTGGGCGATTTGCAGTAGAGTCCCAACATCAATATTAACTAGAGATGCATATTTCCTATGGATGAATTTAGGCAACCACCTGGAGAAAATAGGGTCGCACGGTCAATCGCGTTGAAAAAATAATAGGGTCGGCAGAAAAAAATAGGGTTGGTCGGGAACCGGAACCACAGGTATTTTTTTTTACGCTTAAGCTAGTTTCGAATATTCTTCCTGGCTACATCCAAGACACATTGTCGATTTCAAGTCACTTTTCAACGTGGGTTCCCAAGTTCGTTGCAAACTTGCCAATTACGTTTCCAAGTTCGGAAATTGGGCACGGACTTCGCAACAAAGTTTGCAAGTTCATTTCAATGTTTGACCTTCGTTTGTAAACAAATGTCATACTCAATGATAATAACCAATTCAATGAAATACAAACCTTCTTTGTAGCCCACTGGACCAAGAACTTTCCATTGAATTGTCAATTTCAACTTTTGAAGTAAACGTTGCAAAAGTTCATGCCCAATTTTTGAACTTGGAAACGTAATTGGCAAGTTTGCAATGAACTTGGCTGTGCATTGAAAAGTGACTTGAAATCGACAATAAGATATTTAGCTAGCATTAAAGGTCATTAAAACTTCATTATTCAAATACTACTTGGACCTTCTAGAACAAATGTACAATGTCAGTGTGTGTCAAATGCCACTTGCCCTATCCATAGTTTTAATGTCTTATGTAGGCTTAAAGTTGAGAGGGAAGGATAAAGGACAGCCATTTGGTGGTGGAAAGAAGTAACAACATTCTGACTATTCATGTAGTCTACTGACGGATGTCACTAGCCAAGAATTCATAGTCTATGCTTTCTAACTTGCTAAATTCTTGTTGTAAATTCTTATAAATAAACTAAAATTCTTCTGTTGTGTTAGACATCTAAGACATGTTTGCAGCAATAAGTTAGAGCACATTGTCTATAAGATATATCCGCCCTGTTTGGAGTTGCCGTCAATAAGATATATCTTGTAAATGTGTCCTGGCACAGTGGTCCTGGTTAGCGTCAGGGCCACCAAGAGGTTGTGCAGGCCCTCAACAAAACTTTCCAAGGATCCCCCTTATTTTTCATTGTGCTTTATTGTATATTGTCCAGCACTCAGTGCCTATACAGAGGTGCCTATATAATTATGTTGCTTTGGGCAGGGGGGGGGGGTTGCCCCTCTTTTGCAGCCCTGGTCATAAGTGGGGTCAGGATCAAAGTGTTCAGATTAGGGATTAGTTTAGGGTTATGGTAATGAGTTGGAATTGCTGAGTTTTGAAATTAAGCGCGTGTTCAAAGTCCAGCCGACACAGGCCGATACGTACCAGACGACGGAAATCTAATGTGAAATTCAAGATGGCGGAATCAACAAGCGAAAATAGTCAAGATACAGAAAACGATAAGGAAGACTTATACAAAGGATACGAACACGACTATGACAGAACTGAAAGACTTTTTAAAGATTTAGACCGAAATAATGACGGGAAAATCGATGCTGACGAACTGGCGTCTGGTTTAAAGCGACTTCGAGTCAGACACTCCAAGGGCCAGCTGAAAGTAGGTTTTATAATTTATTTATCTTCTTTTAAAAAATGTTAAGCTTTTCTGGATTATGCTGCTTTTTCAGCAAGGTACAGCGAGGTGTTTCTTGCCTTGGCTTCTAATAAACTCCCTTGCTATAAAGTACAATGCAACCAATATAAAGCTTTATAAATTTATAAAGTATTAATATATATATTAAAAATATATTTTTGTACTGTACAATAGTTTTATTTCCAGAGATAATCCTGTTAGTTAAGCTTTGAAAATAAAGTTTATTTTGAGATAGCTGATATCGTATTTTGTTCTTAAAATGTTCTACAATGCAAATGATATTTTGAAATAGCTTGGATATTTCTTGACGACTGATGCATGACATATTAACACCATTAACACCCTGGTATTGTTTTATAATTGTTTTTAGATTAGCTAAAGATTTACCTGTTTACTTAACGATTTAGTGATAAAATAATATTGTTATATACTCTAAATTTGGTGGCATGCAGTATTGTGAAAAACTAGCCATTCTAAATGTTGATCAAATATATAATAAAGCTCTGGTCAAATGAGAGTTGAGAAGTGAGAGTTTGCATGGGAATTTTCTCAACTCTCATGCCCTGGTCAAACGAGAACAAGAGTTGCATGAGAGTTGAGAAACAAGAGTTTGCATGAGAGTTTTCTCAACTCTCATGTCCCGGTCAAACGAGAACAAGAGTTGCATGAGAGTTGAGAAGCAAGAGTTTGCATGGGAATTTTCTCAACTCAAATGCCCTGGTCAAACAAGAACAAGAGTTGCATGAGAGTTGATGGGATATTACTGTGCACATGCAAAAACTCGTATCAACATTTGAACCAGCTCAAAATCAATGAGAACTGGTGGTCAAATGCAAGTGAGAATCTCATCAACTCTCATCAACTCTCATCCTTGTTTGACCGGGGCTTCAGTATTTATACATGGTAGTGAATCGTAGTCAAGCGCTATCTACCAGATAGTGATTTTCATCTGTTGTAAAAATGCTTGACAGTCTATAAAACTACGTATATTGACCTCGTAACATTCAGATGTCCCCACCTCTAATTACCTCATTCTTGGAAGATTTTGCAAAATTAATAAGTTCTCTTCTTTAAGAAAATAATGTCACTTGGTGATCAGAGTAAAGATGGTTACTTATCATTTGATGAATTTCTAAAATATATGTCAGACCATGAGAGAAAATTGTGGCTGGTTTTTAAGTCTATAGATATAGATGATAATGGTAAGCAAGCCAATTTTATCCAACATTTTTTTTGCTCTATAGGAATTGTGTTAGTGACACAATGAAAATTGTAGATTTTCTCTAATTCTATGTATTTTTATTTAGGTTTAATCAGTATAACAGAGCTTAAAAAAGCATTCAAGAAAATGAATCTAGATGTCACTGACAGTGAAGTACATTATCTTTTAAAATGGTATGTATATCTAGCGAGAAAATGATGTTGTTAATGTTTGGAAAATAATACATAGAATATAAATCTTGTTCCTATAAGCAGGGATGTAGCCAGCATCAAATGAGTGGAGGGGGGGGGGGCAATCGTCAAATGCACAGAGTCCCTCGGATCATGCATTTTAGACATGTTTCATGATAATCTGAAAGCCATAGATTATGTATATTTTATATCATAGATGAAAACATTAAGATGTTACCCCCCCCCCCCCCAGTTTCTCTTCAGTTTTGAAAGAATTACAAAATTGATTCAGAAGAAAAGTGGGGGTCCGGACCCCCCAATACCCCTGCCGGTGGCTATGCCTCCTGCCCTGTAACACATCCTGAAACACAAATTATGAGCTTGGATTAACCCCATTGCATTGTCACTGAAAATAAAATTGTGTTTATGTGATGGTTCTGGACAGTATGGATACAGATGGTTCACTCAAGATAGACTGGAATGAATGGAGAGAATATCATTTATTAAACCCCAGTGGTCATTCAATGCATGACATCATGCAGTTTTGGAGACACTCAAGTGTAAGTTACATGTAATTATCACAGGTCTAGGAGTGTGCCATAGAGTGCTGTTCACCTACCATACAAATTCTGGGCAATGGCCCTCCATTGACAAAATAAAGCTACCCAGCTTACAATAATATTCAAGATTTAGGGATATGTTGATGATAGACAATGCACTGTCTCTGGAAAATCAGCTCTTCCCCTCCCTGAAAAACCTAACCCCCTTCCCTTCCTGGAAAATCTGACCTTCCCCCTCCCTGGAAAATCTGGCTTTCCCCTCCCTGGAAAATCTGACCTTCCCCCATCCCTGGAAAATCTGGTTTTCCTCTCCCTGGAAAATCTTACCTTTCCCCTTCTTGGAAAATCTGACCTTCCCCCTCCCTGGAAAATCTGGCTTTCCCCTCCCTGGAAAATCTGCCCTTCCCCCTCCCTGGAAAATTTGACCTTCCCCCTCCCTGGGAAATCTGACCTTCCCCCTCCCTGGAAAATCTGACCTTCCCCCTCCCTAAAGCCCTCTGGGTAATCTGCGACCCAATAGTCCCCCACCCTCCCTGAAAAACGTGCCCAACTACTTCCCTGAAAAGTCTGCCCTCTACCTGAAAAACCTTCCCCCCTGGAACTCTCTCTTTCTCCCACACACCCTCCCCTTAAAAAACCAGCCCCCTCCATAGAGGCCCCCTCTTAGCGGACCATCTGTCCTCCTGCCCGATAAGAGCGCAGTCTGATACTAAGTATATTTGCCAGTACATAGATATAGGAGAAGACTTCACAATTCCAGATGAGTTTACAGTTGAAGAAAAAGTAACAGGAATGTGGTGGAGACAGTTGGTAGCTGGTGCTTGTGCTGGAGTAGGTAACTGACGTTCATTGCAAAATATTTTCAATATCAAGAACAAACAGGCTTTGTACAGTTAGATTTGAGAAATATGTTCCTCGTTGTTTTCTAGTGTCTAGAACCTTTACTGCTCCACTGGATCGGTTGAAAGTCTTACTACAGGTTGGTAAAATGTTCTGGTTCGCTCAAATGGCAAGGTTGGAAACTCTAATATATAAACCTAGCCCTTATCTGATGAAGAATATATATTCAATGATTGAGTAAAATTTGTTTGTCTTCGACAAAAGATTGTATTATATTGAAAATTTTTGAAGTAATAGATAGTAATAGACAAAGCTGAGCTGCCGTGTTTTTTTCGGATATACAAACTCGAGCCGAAGGCAAGGATGGTCTTGATGACAACATTCTTCAACAATTTAAAGTAAATGAATGATATTTGGTGAGGATTTATGTAAATCAGCATGATTTTGTATCAGATATACAAACTCCTTTACGATCGTGATTTCTTTTGTGTTTTCTTCGTGAATTATTAATGAGTTTCACAACTTAGATTATTAATGGTCAGGCGAGTGACAACATGAGTTTTAAACTCCCGTTTCGTTTCAGGTGAAGGCGACAGGCAGAAACAATCTAGGAGTGTTTTCAGGCATGCGTAAGTTGGTGGGGGAAGGTGGAGTGAGGTCGCTATGGCGAGGAAATGGTGCAAATGTTATCAAGATTGCGCCTGAATCTGCTGTCAAGTTTTTTGCGTATGAAAAGGTAGTGTGTATTTGATGAGTTTCTGTTACATAGTGATTCACTTCAGAATTCTATGCAAGTAAGTAGGTTGCGTAATCATCTTTACTCCCAGCGGAATTGCGAACAACGTAGCTCAATTTGATCGAGTGAAGGCTTTCTAAGGGCGCCCCTGACATGATGACTTTTGTCTGAACACGGAGCACAGTTATTGTGGAAGGGTCAGTTAGGGGGCTAATCCCAACCATGGTTGTTACAAGACCTGGTTAGGAAACCCGGCAAACTTCAAAGAAATTAGGCTATAAACAATCATGGAGGTTGAACAGTCTGTTTAACCCTGCACATATTGGTTTTAATCAATGAGAATTGACCAAACGATGTAACACAAACATTCTCCATCGAAAAATGGTATTAATACTTCGTTATTGGCAAAATATGTCGTAAGATATAGCTCAAGGGCCGGTTGTTCAAAGGTGGGTTAGCGCTAACCCTGGGTTAAAATTTAACCTGCTATTTTAGTTTGTGTATTTCTACACGTCTGTTTATTTCAAAACTTCAGAGAAGTAAACTCCTATCGATCCAGACAAGATCTCTGAAGAAATATTTCCAAATTTATAGACAAGCAGTCAGGAAGTTTGCTTTGAATTTTACGTTAACCTAGGGTTCAGCTAAACCAGCTTTGAACAACCAGCCCCTGGTAGGCAAAACAAACAGTTAGTACCCATTCCTTACGCCAAGCTGTCTGAACTGACTATTGTCAAACAATAGAAAGACAAAGGATTTTTAACCGTGACCCTGCACAAGGTACACAATCACCTAAAACAAAGGGTTTCTAAACCATGTCATATATATTTACTAAGTCCCAACCCACCCTGTTAACATTCATTGTGGGAGGAAACCCACGACTTTCGGTAGAGAGTTGACACTCTTTCACGTGAATGTCTTGAGTCTTGAACGAGAATCCATCTCAGAGGTGAAAGTCGCTTGCTTTGATGATTGTGCCACCGAGTTAAACATTTCTCATTTCTGTTCATTTGCCTCCAAATACAAAACCACTACATATAAGCGACTACATATAAGTAACTGCTAGGGTGGGCTGGAGGTAAATCACAAATTTTGCCAATAAGTTTGGTGACCCATCTTAGGATGTAGATAAAAATTTCAAAGCCCATCTAATCTTGCCAAATTTATTTCATGACCCACCCACCCAATCTAAATTGGGAAAATACACTTTTATAATAAAAAAACTTGCAGGTATGAACATTGTAAATATACACCGGCACTGTATTGACATACATAATTCCACCAAGCTTGACGAACACATTCATCACCACTGATTCGATCACTTCTTGTTGTATAAAACAAAGTACTGGCTTCAATAGCATCATATTTGCATTTGATAATTTGGATAGTTTTGTTTACTTTTATTATTAATATCTTTATATAATATAGAATTAACATGGGTTTTTGTTTGGTGGCCCAACCGTGGACATGCCAAAAAATTGGCGGCCCATCGAAACTGCCCAAAGATTTTCCATGGCCCATCCCAAATCTCTCCAGCCCACCCTAGCAGTTATTTTATGACTGGTCCCTAACAACAACAACATCTACTGTACCTTACTGAAAGTCAAACTTACTAGAAGTATCCATGCCTTATCTTTAAATGTAAAACAATATTGTATTGCGTTTTAAATTCTTATTTGTCTTATTCTTATCACAAAAATTTCAACCCCATAATCTTTTTCCAGGCTAAGAAATTATTTATGACACACGATGGGCAGATAGAACCATGGCAAAGACTGATTGCTGGATCTTTAGCGGGCATTGCTTCACAATCGTCAATTTACCCCATGGAGGTAAGGCGCTGTTCTGGTGAAGAAACTACCGGAAAAAGATAAAATACAATTCCATAAGTAAAATATTTTATTGCCTCCATTACTGAAGAGTTGCAAAAAAATTTAAATAGTTATGTATATAGATAAAATATAAGAAAAATGTCCTCAAGCTAATTTGCATATCAATTACACAATCTCAACTACAGTCAATGGAAACCTCTCACCCAAAGGGTTCAAAGAGTGAATTTTGCATTTACTCAGCACAGTACCATTATATCTCAGATAAGTTATCTGTGGTCCACGTCCACCAATACTCTCTCTGGGTAGTAGTGTTCATACAATATAGAAGAGCATGGTGTACAGGATTGATCACACACCTTTGACAGAAGGAACAATTAACAGGAACAGTTATAGTTCTCAATTCTGATACCATCGATTTTGGGAGAACCAAACAACAACTCAAATAATACTTAACTAAGTTCTACGAATAGTGTTTCGAGCGAGGAAGTTAGTAGCATTATTTGACGAAGGACACGTTCGAGTTTCAAGAGAAAGCCCGCGAGGAGTTTTGACTACGCGCTCGCTATTCTAATGAGCTGAATTTTCTCTTGTCTCAGGTGTTGAAAACGCGGCTGGCGTTAGCAAGGACAGGACAGTATAATGGTCTACTACACGCTACTAAAGTCATCTTGAAGAAAGAGGGTATTCGAAGTTTCTATAGAGGACTGGTGCCTAGCTTGATAGGAATAATACCGTATGCTGGTATAGACCTGGCTGTATACGAGGTAAACGATTTATTTTAATCTGATTATTTAAATCCGCTTTGGACAAAATATTTTAAGAAAACGCGATCATCCCTTCATCCTACTTAAGTCAGAACTTGAAGGTTTAAGCGGTTTTTTTTGTAAGTATATGTCTGTTTGACTATTTTTAGTTTTTGATGCATGCGTATAAATTATCTTAAATTAAAAGCTGAACAGTTTTGAGCTAATAGAGCTATCCGTTATAAAGTTGGTTTAATTTCAGTTTATATTTGCCTTTATTGCAGACTGTGAAACAAAGATGGTTAAATTACCACAAGAATGAATCAGCAGACCCGGGAGTGTTGGTTTTACTAGCATGTGGAACGATATCTAGTACTTGTGGTCAACTAGCAAGCTATCCTCTCGCTTTGATCAGAACTAAACTTCAAGCACAAAGTAAGTGCAAGAACGTTTTTCTCCGTCACATATAACTAAACTAGTTTAGCCCCCCCCCCCCTCAAGTCTGAATTTGAACTCACCCCTACAGTAGACGTTTGAGTTCAGTCACATCACTGAGCTCTATATATAACTGGAGTCGAGTGAAGTCCAGTTTCGTGAACCGCGCATACAAAAACAATAAAAAGGGACTGGAACTGACGTCCAATAGCTCCTTCAATTTCCGCCATCTTGGCAAGGAGTGTGCCGAAATTTCGAATTTTGACTTCGATTTAAAGAATAATATGATGATTTTATGAACTGAAAACTTGATTAGCAATACGGTCCGTTAGAAAAAACTACATTTAGTTGGGAAATATGGTATAAAAACTGTTTACGACGTTCGTAGAAATTGGACGTCAATGGCCGCCATCTTGGCTTCACTTGTTTCATAGACCGAATGAGTGAAGTTCTTACTTCAGATTGCTCCAGATTATAGAGAGCTCAGTGGTCATAATAAACCTCTGCAACTAACCATGATTTCGTTCTTACCTCTAGCGGGTGTAGGTCGTCATGAAACTGTGCGAGTATTAGTGTCTAATATCTGGCAAGCGGACGGTCTGCGTGGACTCTATAGAGGGATTATTCCAAACTTTATGAAAGTAATTCCTGCAGTCAGTATAAGTTATGTTGTTTATGAAAAACTACGGACATCACTTGGCGTTGCACCCAAACATTGAGAGAGCAGCTAGGACAGCAGCAAAACGAACAAAATAAGTTACCAGACAGGGGTGGGTTGTATGAAGGCCGGATAGCGCTATCCACAGAATAGCGATTTTTTCAACCTTTGTAAAATGCTTGAAAAACTGTGAAACTACGGATATAGACGACACAAGAAGTATAAAAAACATTATCTTATAAATACTAAACTTTAATACGAGATTTAACAAAGCTTGAAAAATCACTGTCTGGTGGATAGCGCTATCCGGCCTTCGTACAACCGGCCTCAGAAACAGAGCAGCTTCGATAAGGGCTGTGCATTTGTTAAGTCTGGTTTACACACTATCATTGTTTCTGTGATCACATTAGGAATTTTGCATGGGTAAATTGTAAGTTTAGATAGATAGAGTATAGGCAATATAGCAGCTACGTTAACTCGCAAGAGTCGACTTCACTGATGAATTAGTACCAACTTCTAGAGCTGTACAAGTTGTCGTTTTGCTGCCGTCCTAGCCTTTGCTTTCTCTTGATATCATGCAACTAATATATCCTCATGATGCGAAAATATCCGCTGGGATGGTCCAGGATAACGCTGACTGCGGAGTCACCCGTTCCACACGTTGTAACCAATAATTTATTGGCGTTGTAATGCCGTTGTATGCCATGAAGTATTGGGTTGTAACTGAAGACAAAACCACAAGCATTATTAGACAAAAGTTTTAGTTATAAATGTAATTGGCTTAGCTTGGTGGATGGTGGAGAGGCGGTAGGGTATTTTCCCCGGAGGGGTAGCGGGCCGCCGGCTTTAGGGTTAGGGGTTAGGAGGTTAGGGGTTAGAGGTTAGGATTAAGGTTTGGATTAGGATTAACGTTTGGATTAATCGTAGACCCATTACAACCCAATACTTTATTGCATACAATGGCATTACAACGCCAATAAATTATTGGTTACAACGTGCGGAACGGCTGGCGGAGTAGTGTCAATATTGAAATCATCGATCAAATTTATCCTCCGTGAGTATACGATAATCGGATATTAGACCAGGTAGGCAATATGGCGTCATCGCATTTCATTTCAACTGGTTGAAATTGAACGAAGAATTCATATTGTTATGGCCATGCATTTAAAACGATAAACATATGTTTAAATTACTTAAAATGCGTTTTTACGCTTATATTTATATCCAATCATGTATATACGTATAAAGGCGAATATATAAAGAAGCGAGTTAAACAGTCTGGTTGAATTGACAAGTTTCAAACTTCTCAATTTCAGTGGAAAGGACGGCACCGTTAGGACTAAATGGAAGCGGTTATCTCTGTGGTAACGTATGTCGAACCCCTAGTTGAAAACTCGTGAAAACTCCCGACTCGTAAAAAGGCCGTGCATTACACTCTGTTAAAATATGATGGTCTGGAAGCCTCGCAAATTTCAAAGCCACAAAATAGAAGACCTTTGTTTGATGTTGAACTGTGCCTCACTTGCACGTTTCCCTATTGGACGAGCAGGGGCGTAGGAAGCTTCTAAAAGTTGGGGGGGGCAGGCACTTTCCGAATAAAAAGGGGCATCTAAAAATTTTTTCCCGGAAAAGTTGGCGACGGGGGGGAGGTCTCAAAAACTCTTTCCGGACATACCAAAAAACATTTTTCTGGATATATCAGATTTTTTCCTAACTAAATATGAAGAATTTTTTCCGGATATACCAAAAAGTTTTCCGGATATATCAGATTTTTCCCGGAAATGAATAAAATTTTCTGGAAAATAACATAAATTCAAGTTTTCAAAATTGCTCTTTGGGCAAAAAAAGGCAATCCTTAAGACATTTTTCACGCAAGAAAAGGGCACTTTGCTCCCGGAAAAAGGGCACTTGGCAAAACTTGGGGGGGGGGGGCTGGCCCAATTTCTGAGGGGACACTCACTGCAGAAAGAATGTAACCGA
>CACRXK020007070.1:0-23649 GCA_902702795.2 Paramuricea clavata
GACAGTTTCTTCTGACTTTACATGGACTATCCACATACACGAGAAGATTACCAAAGCGAACCGTATGCTTGGCATGCTGAAACGTTCGACAGTTCATGTTAGAGATGCAAGCACTAGACGTAGTTTATATCTGGCATTAGTCCGATCTCATCTGGCCTATGCGTCACAGGTATGGAGCCTACAAACCGTAAGCATGTGTGGTGAATTGGAAAATGTTCAAAGGAGGGCAACTAAATTCATCTTGGCTTTACCTTTTGAAACTGACACTTGCTATAAATCAAGATTGTTGGCCTTAAACTTGTTACCACTGAGCTACTGGCACGAATATATGGACGTTCTCCTTTTATTCAAACTTACACGTGGATTTATTTCATCTGACCTCAATATCCTCCCAGAACAAAACAACAAATTAAGGATGAACCTACGGTCACAAAATACCACCCTTGTGACATATCATATACCAAAAACTAAGACACTCTGCTATCAGAACAGTTATGCTGTTAGAGCTTCACGGATATGGAACACTCTTCCCAATGAATTACGTCTACCAGAGATTTCATACCATCGATTTAAATCCCTCCTTTCCCAATATTACCTTACTGCCACCAAGACCACCTTCGACAAAGATCACCCCAAGTCATGGAAAACAATATGTCCCAAGTGCCATCTAGCAAGATCATTAAAAACGTTCAAGAACTGTTGTTTCTAGGACTAGCCTTGATGGCTAATGTGGACTTTGAACTGTAATTATATGTAAATAGATAGATGTGTTGTGTACGTTTCGAGTTCGAGTGGATGTATTGTTAGTACTGTCTGTAGAACCAGGGCATCAACGTAATTGGCTGACGCTGTGTTGATGTACCTGCGCCATTGTCGTTGTATAAATTTTTGGCGGCAAAGTTTATAAATAAATAAATAAATAAATGCCCCCTTCCCTGGAAATTCCAGGGTTAATGCACCCTCTCCCCTGGAAATTTAAAGTTAATGCACCTCTCCCCTGGAAATTCCAAGGTTAATACACCCCCTCCCCTGGAAATTCCAAGGTTAATACACCCCCTCCCCTGGAAATTCCAAGGTTCCTCAACAGGGGAGGTGCGGATAATAATTGGAATAGCCCATTGATATAATAAATTGACAACTTCAAAAATTTTTTCCTGGGATACTTTGTTTTCTGCTTTCTAGACTCCCCCTTGCAGCTCTAGTGCTCCACCCCTGGATATAGACCTTACTGGGATTTGGTGACACTTTGTGTTGCTTCAGTCACCTGCTCACGGCTCACCCCCCTAAAATTTCTGGCACCACCCCAGTAAGAAATATCAAAATCCGTATGTTATAAAACCAGTATCAAACCTGAAATTACGCATAATTATCCAAGTTTTTGGATTGTCGGCTCCACAAAGAATATACACAAGTTCTGCAGAGTCTCTCTCGCTTCTCCGTGCGGCTGTACCTTGCCACAGAATAAAGACATACAGAAGTGTATCTTCTTATTAAAAGTGCGTAAGGGATTTTTTCAGTCCGCCATGTTCTTAGCAAGTGCCCTAAAGAGAGGCAGTCACCCCCCTGAAAACATATTGAAAATTTAATATTCCAGGGGGGTGAATGCCTCTCTTTAGGGCACTTGCTAAGAACATGGCCGCCAGCTTTTCGGTAAAAAAGGCCTTACGGTTTTGTAATGGAAGTTACACTTCTGTATGTCTTTATTCTGTGGCCTTGCCGAGAAGAAATACGAGAGGACTTTGCTCGCAGGGTAAAAACCTCCTTGATTACCTTCGGCGGAAATTTTACACTTTACCGTACCGGAGTAATCACTGAATACATACGCCATCCGAAAACACTCCAATAAAAGAACGAAAAAACCGTCAGAACACACGCAATCAAATACTTGCGGTACGCTAAAGTGTAAAGTACCCCCTTCGGCTTCCAGATTTTGTCACTTTCTGCTTTGAGAATATCATATGTTTATTTGTCGCAAGTAGACCACTTCGCCTTCCAAGGATTAAGCGTGTGAGATACCGGTAACGGCAAATATGTATTAAAAGCATATATAAAACAATTTCGATTGGGCATTTGTGATTGTCATAGTTTAAACTGTTCTAACCAACTGTTAACAAATTGCTCGTACAAGCAATAAATGATTAAAATGTTGTCTGGACCACACTTACCTAAATATATGAAGAGTTGTGTGAATTTGTAGAAATAATTGATCTTTTCTGCGGATTCTGCCCTGATTCTACTTCATGCTAGTGAAAAATTGCATTTTGGTTTTTGAATTTCGACCGGTCACATGCAGGGCAATTCTGATTGGCCAATCTCGTGGGCACAGAATAGGAAGTTATACCAGAAGCGTAACTCGAGCAAATATTTGTCCGCGTTTTTACAAGCGATTCGTCATCAATCACGCCATCCTGGCTAGTACAACCGGCACTTTGTACCTACCAAATCCTGATAAAAACTTCCGGCTGTACTAGCCAGGATGACGTGGCCTGACGTGAGCGAGTTAAAAATTTTCGTGGACGTCAAACAATAAGGGAAACGACTAGAGTTACGCTTCTGGTATAACTTCCTATTCTGTGTCGTGGGCATGCATGCGTGCAGGCCCTCGTGGGCATGCATGCGTGCAGGCTCACAATTTTATGGGGGGCCTGATTTGCAGAGGGCCTGCCACGCAGGCTACTCAGCAAGTACCGTAAACAGAAGCAACCCCCCTGGAAATACTCAAAATGGCGCACGTCCAGGGGGTGACTGCTTCTGTTCACAGTACTTGCAACCCAGGTGTTGCAACCTCGTTCCCAGGGCTTGAAACAAAGGTTGTGGTACTTGTGATCTGACAGATTGTTACGCAAAAAACAATTAATGGAGATGGACTTCTGTCTGTGATTCTGTGAAGTATTCTGTGACAATGAGGAAACTTACGTTTTTTATGTATCCACTTTTTTTCAGGCAACCGGACAAAAAATATGTATGATCAACTGCGCATGCTCGGCAAGTTCCACGAGCAGTTAAAGGGGGCCGCCATCCAATGGGATGCATGCATCTGGACCCTGGTAACTGAGGCCCATCAAGGGTGTAACCCAGGTTGCTTGTCACTCATTTTGTAGCTGTTTTGTCACTTGTTTTATTGTAATAAATGTTGTTGTCACTTTTGAACCATAACACAAATTGCAATTTGTCACTTTTTCCCAGTCAGAAGCTGTCGTTTGTCGCTCTTTTTTACATAGTCTGTCGCCTCTTTATGGGAATGTCGCCTGTTGGTCATCCCTTGGTGAGTTGGTGGCCCTCGTAACTTGGCAAGCATGCGCACAAAAAAGGTGGGTACACTAGTTATAACCAATGAGTTATAACTCTGTGTATGTATCTACCACTGAGCTATAATATATTACTCAGTGGCCATGCCACAATGGCATGAAAATACTGTCTGACTGTGGCAGATGCTTTTATGAAAAAGACTGCCTGTGATCTGTCAGACAGTATTTTCACTGTAAAATTTGTTTGCGTCGAAAGAATACATTTCAATTATCCAATATTTTATGTTCATATTGCTGTACAATTTTGATTCAAGAAATACCAGTATTGCAAATTTTATCGAATGAAATTCCTTTTCAAGTGGAAGCACAGCTTACGAAAAGTGGATAAAATACAAATAGTATTGTGAGAGAAATAAAACGAAAGCAAATATTACATAAAGAAAGCATTGTATGAAATGAGAATGTGAGAAAGTGATTTCGTTTTATTTTGATGTTTCGTCCTAAATATTTAATATATATTCCTCTGGCAATTGTATTCCTGACTCTAGTATGGTTATTATTCCCATATATATTTACAGGTTTGTATATTTAAAGAGAAATGTAATAGATTTGTTGATGTGTGGTATAAACTATAGGTACTAAATATGCATATTAATTATTTGTTTCGTTGTGAGTACTTGTAAGCAGCATGTATCAATTAGGTGCGTGTCCAATGTCATACAAAAGAAAATGTTTTGTTATATAGTTAGTGTCAATGTTCAGTTTTTCTGTTTGCTGATTGGTCAACACTGTATCACGTGCCGGTCCACAAAACGTCGTGTTCACTGCGTGCTTTGCCGAGGAGGCAACCGGTCCACAATAAAACATTTATTGACTGGTCAATAATAAAATGGGTGCAATACACATGTGTGTCAACCATGAAGTTCCAAAGTTCATTTTTTAAACTTTTTATTAAACATTTACGGCATTCCATTTATCCAGTTTTGGTTTCAAATTAAGTTCACTCCAATAACTGGTGAATTACATAGACGGATTTTCATATTTTTTACTGGGGTGGTGCCAGAAAATTTCGGGGGTGAGCCGTGTGCAGGTGACTGAAGCAACACAAAGTGTCACCAAATCCCAGTAAGGTCTATATTCTAGGGTGGAGCACTAGAGCCACAAGGGAGAGTCTAGAGAGCAGAAAACAAAGTATCCCAGGAAAAATTTGAAAAAAATCATGATTTCTAGCTTCGAAAAAAAGTTTTTTGAAGAGTGTCATATCAATGGAGTTGGCATGTCCGATTGTCTGTTGAGACTTGAGAGAGTTAAAGTTAAATGAACCTGTAAAAGTGTAAACCCAGTAGGCCAATACACAATATGCTTTTACTTTTATAAAGTCATTAACATTGTACGTGTCATTTGAATCCGAGTACAATTTATGATGCAACTCTGATGTAAATAATATTTGGGGCGTAAAGATTAAATCTAGGCAAGTCTATTTCCTAAAAGAATTAAAAACTAAAAATAATGTTCGTAAAAATTGCAAACGTTCCTTGCAAGCAAGCTATTTGCATGACAAGGCACTACAAACTCTATTCAGGGGAGTACACTCAAATAGAAAAAGACAGTGCAATACTCTGAAACCAATCGCTCCTCACTTGCATTCACTGGTTTATTGGAGCAATTGTAAAGTTTTGAAACTCTATTATCTCCCCTGAATAGAGTTTGCAGTGCCTTGTCATACAAATAGCTTGCTTGCAAGGAACGTTTGGAAGTTATTGAGTTATAGCTACCCCCTGGAGGTGCTACCCCCACCTTGGCTTCGCCTCGTGCAACAACGGCGTTCTCGGGTCCACAAAACACACTGTTTCCCTCGGCCTCAGTAAATAAGTATAAATGATGTGTTTCAATAGAGTTGAGGTGAAAAAACACCCAAGATCCCAGATAATTAGATTCTGCTTTTTTTACAGGTTGCTACTCTTCGTGGAATAACACACTAATTGAACAATTTGGAAAAGATTATAGAAAAAAAGCTGTAACTATTCAGAGACATGTACAGTCATTACTTGAGAGGGAGAAACGACAAAATCAGCTCTTAACTGCAATAGAAAATTTAAAAAATAGTGTACAAAAACAACTTGAGAAACAAAATGTTTCAAAACCTAAAACCAATCCAAAAATGCCATATATTTATGCAATTACACCAACATATGAACGACACACACAAAAGGCAGACCTGACCAGACTCTGTCAAACTTTTAAACATATCTCAAATTTTCACTGGATATTAGTGGAGGATGCCAATTCAAAAAGAGGTTTAATTCAGAGGTTTTTAAAAAGATGTGGAGTGATGTATACTCACTTGGCAGTGAGAACAAAGTCAGAGTTACAGAGAGGTGAGAATGAACCGAGATGGAAGAAAGCTAGAGGCGTAGAACAGAGAAATGCTGGTCTTGCTTGGCTTAGGGAGAATGTTCGCAGGAGCACTGCAAATGGTGTGGTATATTTTATTGATGATGACAATACGTATGATTTGGACATTTTTGAACAGGTATACTTTTAATAAGCGTCTCTAATAACCCCCCCCCCTCTAATTACCACCCTCTCTAACAAGGCCCCTTCCCCAATATACCTGCTCTCTAATAACCCATCTCTAATAAGTCTTTCCCTTATAAGTCCCCTCCCATTACACCCACCTCCTCTATTAGTGGGACACAATAAATTTCAATCATATTGATACATTCCCTGATCTATACTAGAGACAGACAATCTGTACTAAATATGAAGACAAAGGAAGGATAGTTTGTCTGATAATTTTTCTGTGTCCAGTATAATGGTCAGATCATCTATCAGAATGAGTTATCTGCATAATTAACTCAAATATATGTAAACTAGCATACACTGTTTATTCTGACAGATGATCTATTCAATATGTGTATGAATATGGCATTAGACAAATTATCAGGAAATATGGCCACTACAAATTGCACTACTTTGTTAACTTGTCTGGATACTTCATGTTGTTTACACATTGATACATCTTATGGATGGTCCATGGATGATCTGTTGTATAAATTCATGACTATGACTGTGTAGAAATTAGGCCATTAAAGTACAAAACTCTTTCCTTGATGATTAGAATAAAAAAATAATGAAATCTTTTAGATGAGGTGGACGAAGAAGGTTTCAATATGGCCAGTGGGCTTGGTAGGTGGATTAAAATGGGAGGGACCAGTTTGTGAGAATGGTAAAGTTATCAAGTTTTGGACAGCATGGGATTTGACGAGACCTTTCCCAATAGACATGGCAGGATTTGCAATCAATATCAAGTTGTTATTGGACAATCCTTCTGCAGTGATCGACATTGACGCACCACAAGGTCATCTGGAATCTTCCTTATTGAAATTACTTGTCACGAAGGACGAGCTAGAACCATTAGCTGATAATTGTAAAAAGGTTTGTGAAGGTCTTTTCTACATCTGCATGGTGATATGCAACCTCGTTCCCAGAGCGTGGGAACGAGGTTGGGTGATATGCATATTGATGACGTGGAAACCATCATGTTTATGTGTCAAGCAACGTTTTCTATTCACAAAGGCCGTTTTCAATCATGCCCAGCACCTAACCTGCGAACGGGCATACTCTGGGTACGAGATTGCCATATATATTGTAACGTACCATACCCGGGCATAGCATTTTCTTTTGTGTCAAAGTCAATTCGTTCCACTCTGTGGTGCCCACGAAACAAAGAAATACGCTATGCTTCTGTTGGGTGTGGTTGAAGTGGAAAACGTCCTTCAGTCGGGATCCGTTTTAACAGTGCTTTCAATTATCACTGGTTTAACAAAACTCAACAGTTTTGACTTGACTGAAGGAGTGAAGAAATAAAACCTGTTTGTTTCGCTTTTCATTTTCAGATACTGGTTTGGCACACGCAAACGGCGGAACCGAAATTAAAGCAAGAAATCAGACTACAGAACATGGGCAAACAATCCGATGCTTCAATTGAAGTATAACTACCCTCGTGGACCCAACCATTTTAGAAATAGAATTTCACATTTCAAAAATTCCAGGGATTGGATCATTGGATGGCGATTTTAAAGTTTATCTTTAAGAATTAAGTCAAGAACTTGAAGAATTAAACAATTATATAAATTTGAAAATTATTGTATCCGTACTCACAACGGACTGGTATACAATGCCAGCGTTTAAATTAAGACTTGACCTAAAACACTATATTAAATTCCATCACTCATCATGGCATCATATATATAGACATATGAGGCCTTTATAAATGCAGCTTGCGAAGTGAATAAATCCACTGTCTTACAAGCAGGTATATGTACAGGTATCACAAAATAAATAAAAACACGTGGAATATCAAAGTGCTAGAACTGCTTGTTCTAAACAAAATATTTATTATAATATAGTAGAAGATTTTTATTCAACTCGATGTATTTTAAACCATTTTGGTTGATTCAGTTTGCTACAGTCTTGTTACTTGTTGTCAATGGTGCGGTGTGGTTCTTCTCGTCAGGTATAAGTATTTTAAATCTACAATAAACTTACATTGGTATATATAACTTGGATAATATAATAACCTTAATAAGCTGGCTTGGTTTGTGTCTGAATTATTTGCGTTGAAGAGTAAAAAGACTTCAACCACGTTCAAACGAAGGCGTGCTTATATGGCCTATATATATATATATAGTTGCATTTTCGCCGCTGCTCCCGTGGTTAGGTCTAAAATGTATGTATAACCTTCCACTCATAATTCCCATCTATCTATACCTGTATTTATTATTGTTGATATGATTGATGCATATCTGAACTTTACTTTTTAGATTCATTCTGTCAGAACGTCTTTTCCGGGGATGTTTTTACAAAGACCGCAACGAAACATAGAATCAGAAGGGAAAACTACGAATTTCACAACAACCTTGCCAAATTATATCAAACCATTTTACGAATGAAACGGAGCGAAGTTGCTGTAGATAGATTACTTTCTCGTTTTGCGAGAAAAAATTTAGATAAGAACGTGCCCACGATATATTGTATAACTCCTACGTACGCCAGGCCAACCCAGAAAGCTGATCTGACAAGATTGTGTCAAACTCTTCAACATGTATGGAACTTTCATTGGATTATTGTTGAGGACTCTGAATATAAAACTGGTTTAGTTTCTCGCTTTTTGGAGCGTTGTGGAGTGACATATACACATTTTGCCGTGAGGACTTCGCCACATTTGAGGCGGAAAAGTAAAAGCCCGCGATGGCACGTGCCAAGGGGGATGGAACAGCGGAACAAAGGATTGCAGTGGGTGCGGCGGAATTTTGACCCGAAGAGAATGAAAGGTGTTGTGTATTTTGCTGATGATGATAATACTTATGATGTGGAGATTTTTAGAAAGGTATTCCATGTTATCCCTCAATTTTTATGTACTATTCATTAGTTGAATCCCCGAGTACGTTAAAAGTCTGTTACACTCATGTCACCAATTAATTGCCGTTGTCGGCATTTCACTTCAAATTTATAATTCACTGGATAGCTTTATCTATAAATTATTCTCCTCAGTAGTCCAGTAAAGTACTGTTTTAATAATAAACGAGCAGGAGTGTTTTATTAGGTTTAAACGGCTTCAAACACGACTACAAATTCGATAGATTTACTGCCTTGTTAGTATTCTTTGTATAAAGAATACTAATGAGGACACAACTACAATAGATACTGCCTTATTAGTATTCTTTATATAAAGAATACTAATTAGGAGTGTTTTATCAGGTTTAAAGCCACTGCACGTGACATATTATGATTGACATGATTTGCCAATAAGCTTATGAATTATTAATGAGTGTTTGAAGGCCTGTATATCAGTGCCCTCTGATCAGTGCCTTAATAACTTGGCAAAATTCACTTATACCCCCCACCCGCACTCAAAGAGGTCTAGCGCCGCCCCTGCTCACATGCGCTTGAGGTGAAATTATAATCAAGTAGGCACATTGACCAACCACTGCCTTTCTAGATCGCATCCTAACTGAAACCTCTTTATAATTTAGATGCGTGAAACAAAAGCTGTTTCAATTTGGCCTGTGGGTTTTGTTGGTGGTTTACGTTGGGAAGGTCCTGTATGCCAAAACAACACAATTATTGACTTTCGCGTGGCGTATAAACCAAACAGGGAAATTCCTGTAGACATGGCAGGGTTTGCAGTCAATGCCAAGCTGGTTGTTAATAATCCACATTTGAAATTTAATCCGAATAGTGTTGACATAGGACATAGTGAATCTGAATTTCTTACAATGGTCACATCCAAAGACACCATTGAACCACTTGGCGATCTTTGTAACAAGGTAAGATTGGCAAGCATTTTAAGATATTAGCAGCTAAATATGTCATGCAGGGTTTATAATTAGCAATACTAAATGAATGATTTATTTTCCAAGGTACTTGTGTGGCACACGCGAACATCACCCGCGAGATTGCATCGGGAGGCTGTGTTGAATGGAAAATCTTTTCCCGATCTAGAATGTTAACTTTGAAAACACTAAATTCATGTAATATACTATACACCGAAATTGTGTCATTTCCTTTATTTAACTCCAGGCTCCCTTCAGAACCTTTTCTAATTAACCCCACCCTTCACTCTTTAGAACCTTTTCTAATTAACCCCACCATTCACATATTTTGAAATACATTAATTTTTACAACATTGCCTTTGAGAAGATCTTTGACAAGAAAAAACTTTTCCTGGAACGGGACTATTTCTCAAATTACGAAAAAGCGTAAAGTTCTTCCTTAGACAAGGAACCAATTGCAATGAACATGTCCGTTATTGACCTCGTGCTTTCGACCTTGGTGAACATGGTGAACATAACCTCGGTTTCCAGTGCTCGCCTTAGTCCTTTGGAATCGCGCATAATTTGCATAATTTGCTATTTCTTTTCTGCAAAATATAAATTGCACAACTTTTGAAAGTCTTTCAAAGTCAGAAGTCTTTAAAATGTCTACCAAACGTATAGCAGTTGTGACCGGTGGGAACAAGGGCATTGGCTACGAAATTGTCAAATATTTATGCAAAAAATATGCTGGAATTGTGTACTTGACTGCTCGCAACGAAGGCCGTGGTCTAAATGCCTGTGAAAAATTGATCCTGGAAGGGGTGAAAAATCCACCTAAATTCCACCAACTAGATATAGCTGATGACGAAAGCATTGAAAAATTTCGAGATTATTTAAAAGAGACTCATAATGGACTTGATGTACTTGTAAATAATGCAGCAATTGCATATCACCCAAATTCACATGTATCTTTTGCTGAACAAGCAGAAAAGACCATGAGAATAAATTTTACTGGTACGCTGAATGTGTGCAAGGCCTTATTTCCTCTGCTACGGCCACATGCTAGGGTTGTACATGTGTCCTCCGGGTCAGGAAGGCTTGGGAAAATAACAAACGAATCATTAAAAATGGAGTTAACGATGCCAGACCTTACCGAGTCAGAACTGGTTGATTTGATGCAACAGTTTCTAGATGCAACTAAAGTGGGAGACCACGAGAGCAAGGGTTGGCCAAATTCAACCCAACCCTATGCCGACTATGCTGTCTCAAAGATTGGCCTAAACATCCTTACTGAGATTCAAGCAAGGGATAATCCATATGATGAAGACAAAGATACACTTATCAACTGTTGTTGCCCAGGACCATGTCTAACCGATATGGCTGGGCCACATGCCACCAAGACGGCAACAGAGGGTGCAGAGACCCCTGTCTACCTTGTCTTGATTCCGTCAGGATCAGAACAGCCACATGGGAAGTATTATACTGAACTTAAGGAAGCATCATGGAAATATTGAAAGGCATGTAATTAACACTTATTGACCTGTTGCCGGAGCTAAGCTTGAGGGAAACATTGGCAGTCGAGAGTCCACAAAAATACTGTGCCCCAAATACCACTCAATAATTAAATATTCTTTTATTTGGAGTCATTTAGTAATACTAGTTAAGGTCAGATTAAAATTTAGTAATACTAGTTAAGGTCAGATTAAAATCTTGACAAATATCAATATCAAAGTTTCAAGTAATCAAAATGTTTTTTGTCTGCGACTGTTCATTGTAGGGTGCAAACGACGGTATAACACTTGCAAGAGCCCCTTTAACACCACGCGTGTTTTTCTCGTGCATTGCTCATTTTGCGCGACAACAGAATTACAGAGGCAGAAGTCCATGGAAACGTATTCAAAACCTCGTTTAAAACCCTTTCAAACAAACTTAGATAGTATTTTTGTTGAAGAAAACTAATGTTTGGACATATTAAAACATGATAGTGCATGGTTCATCTCCGCCTTACCGACCCTTGCCACAGAGTTTGCGAGAAAGAAGTTCGCACTCTTTGCAGAATGTCCAAAGTCAGAATTGCGAGTTGACGACAGTGACTTTTAAAAAGACTACGGAACGAAAACGTCCAAAGTAAGTTAAACTTTTGAAGAGTATTTAATAGAGTGTTATTATTGTGTGTATTTAGGTAGTTTTTGTACTGTTTTTCGGTTTGTTTTGTAAACATTTACTTTATTAAAATAATATTACACTGTGGCATTTTTGACAATTTGTCACATCCAAATCAACTTTTAAAATATTAAATTAATATAACGTTAATTATTTACATTTTGATTTTTACCGAGGTCTTCGCCATTAAAAATATCCCAAAAACTTGCTGAAGAGTTCAAATCTAAAGAAGGCTGGTAATTATTGATTTGTTGTAAACTGATATTTTATATAAAATATTGCTGTAATTCAACCAATACTATTCATGACAATTTGAAATTTTGAGTGCAGGCAGAATGCTAAAGAGAGTATCAAAACAGTTGAGGGTGCATTTAATGACAAGGTTCGTACAGTATCTGTATTATGCCATCAAAATATGTCCCCCAAAATTTGTAGATGTAATACGATTAACATTTCTTTGGTGATATTAATATAACTTCTTAACTGTGTTTATCCTAACCCACCCTGTCAACTTTCCCTGTGGGAGGAAACCCAAGCACACAGAGAAAACCCACGACTTTCGGCAGAGCATTGACTGACTCTTTTCACATGAGTCTACAGTGAGAATCGAACCCACACGTCCAGTAATTAAATTTCATCATTAGTCAATTTATATATTTGTTAATGTAGGGTACAATGTACTTCAAAGTGGTGCAACCTGGTTATTCTATTGCTAAGCGGAAGAGTGGAATTAACGTAACTTTAAATATGGATGAACTTTGGGCGGGTGCATCTAAGGTTAGCCCCCCATAATATTATTATGCTAATTATCATATATAGCATAGTTGGTTGCTAAAACCTGCCACAAAAGCTCTTGACAGAGCTAAACAGCCTATAGTTCCAGACATCACATTGACTAGATCTTTGTTTTGCAAGGTAAAATTCACAGGTATCTCACATACAAGAGATTGTGGCATAGCAAACAGCCTCAAAAGTTTCTCAGAGCTCTTGTGTGTGGCTTTAATTGCAAAATTTATGAATTTCTAATGCAAAATTTTTTATTTCTTTTTTTGTAGGATTGCAAGAAAAGGTCAGTTTTGGATACTAATATCTCCTATTTAGAATATTTATAGCATTAATATAATTAATGATTAATATATCTTATAATTTCATTTTGCCATATAGTCTACCTGCACAAGATGAAAGGTATATTGCACTGTAGTGTACTTGTGAGATAATATTGTAAAAACATAGTCATAGTCTAAAATGTTGTAGATACTGTGGCTTACATTGTCCCCCATTCTATGCCTAGTTAGACTAGTTAAATATAAATATAAATATACTAATAATATTTGTAGAGATTTGAAAATAAAGAAACTACAGAAGGAAATTGATGATTTAAAGGCCACATTAGCTGAGGAGAGAATTTTGAACAGATCACAGTTTCAACAAGTACTGTATTTGTCATGTTTTCATGATGATAATGGCACAGTCAGTGTACCATAGTATTTTCTCATTGATTTTTTTCCTTTATAGTTTGTTGAAAATACAAAAACTGATGTTGAAGTTATGATACAGGAACATAGAGATCATATAAAGTATGACACAGTCTGCATTGTACTAAAAAAATGCAAGCTTGCAATATCTCACAGTGCACATGCAACGTCAAGTCTTTCTGTGCAAGTCTTGGGACTGACTCAAGTGATGCATGACTTGTATTTTGCCCTCATTGCAACCCCAGGGGGAAGACACAGTTGATGCAAGCTACAAAGCTATTTCAACAATTCAATTTTGCACTGTTTGATTTTCACAAATGCTTGAATATTTAGGACAATTGAAGAAGAACATGAGGTGGAGTTAGAAAATTTAAAAGCAATATACGAGGCAAAGGTTTGTGTGTCGTGTTTTATCCACAAAATTGCAGTCGAGTTGCAGGGTGTACTGAAAAAAACTGGTCAACCGTAAAATGGATACCCCAAAGTCTACAGCAGTATAACTAATTTTCTGTATCTGTAGATTAATGAAGAGAAGGAGGAAGCTAATTTGAGAGCAAGTTAGTTACAGTACTCTTTGTTTTATCAAACAATACTCTTTATTTTTATGCTTTGTTAAACTTATGTACAATAGCTGCCATGAAATACAACTAGTTTATGGTCTGCGGCACTTCAGCTAGAAAAAACCTTAATCTAGTATATTAAATTCTTTACAGTTGAAATGCAGGAAGAGATTGATTCAATCCAAGAAACTCTCCAATCTTGCACGGTATAAAAGTTAGGTCATCATTGAAATAAAACTAAACTATAAACTTCATTTATACTGGATCATTCTGTATCAGTTCTAAACTGTTCTCCCTGGAAGTCTGATATGATTGTTTTGCAACCTTACACAGTGGTTTGTTTTGGTTTGCAGGAAGATGTGACTGCTAACTTGGAGAAACAGTGGTTGGAGAGAAAGGTAGCATTGTTACAGAGTTCAGATTTGACTACCATTAACCAATAAGATGTGTTTACTCTACCCAATTACCCAATCAGATTCGTCCTGAGCCAGTGTGAAGTAGTGGAAGTGAAATCTGAACTTTGTCTATTATGTTGGGTACCTCAGTGGTTTAATTTATTCCCATATCACTGTTGTCTTCATAGGAAAAACTTCACTCTGAGCAAGAACTTAAAACTGAAAAGCTACTTCAAGAACAAAGTATGTCACTCTATGATGTGTTTTTCTACTTTATTTGTTCCGTCTAAACTGCTCTCATGCACTGGAGGTTCTCTTATCTGCTCAATGTTGTTAAAGATGAAAACAGGAATTAGACAAACACTCTTTTCCCATGTGACCGAGATGAAATTTACTAAGCTTTTTCTCTATTAGGATTAAGATTAAAAAGTGAACGGATTGCAGCTTTGAATGAAGTGACAGAGCGACATGTGCGAGAACTTGGTGGCGTTAAGGAGACACATCGTAAAAAAATGAATGTAAGTTAATTTATCAATTGCTGTTCTCTCAGAATGTACTGTAACTAGTGTTATTTGTGCCATTTACTGTTATTTGTGTAGTTGGTTAATACGTTTCCCTCGTGAAATGTCGTTTATTTACATACAGTACTTACTACCTTAGGGCTGGTTAATACACTATCAAAGTTTCTGTGATCACAGTAGGAATTTTGCCTGGATAAATTCTAAGTTTTGAAGGATTTGCAAGAAATGTTTGAGGGAACCAGGTCATCCAACTTAATACTGAATCAGTTCCTTCTACTATTTCTTACAGCCGGTTTACCTAGTATGCAACGTTCCTAGTACTGTGAGCACAGAAACTTTGATAGTTACAGATACAGATAGATACAGATATTTCACAGCACACTCCCTATATCAGGGCTTTTCAGTGACTGGTTACATTATGAATAGATAGATAGAACCGGACTGACGTGAAGCAGACCGAGGTAGACTTTGAGCTTACAAATGGCGCTTGAGCAGCTGCCGCTATTAGTCCATACCTCATTAATGATCTGCCTCCAGACCTATGTGCCTAACCCACCCTGTCAACTTTCCCTGTGGGAGGAAACACGGAGTGCCCGGAGAAAACCCACGACTTTCGGCAGAGCGTTGACTTTTACTCTTTTCACATGAGGACTGGGTTCGAGTCACATTGAGAAGTTCTCACTGAGATTCGAACCTGCGACCTTAGAGGTGAAAGGCAAGTGCGCTATCCACTTGGCCACCGAAGCCCCTGTACTGTACAGGGTATGTCACTGGTTAAATGTCATGCTGAGTTCTTTCTGTCATTCAGGCTGTCCGTGCAGAGTTTGCTGCTTTTGCAGCTGATGCTGAGAATTTGAAAATCATTGCTTTGGAAGCCGAGGTGTGTTTTGTTTTATTTTCTGCTTCATATTTAGTTATTAATGAGTTTGACCAATACTATGATGTATTATAGAAATTGAAAGAGGATATGAGAGAATTACAAGATGTTCATGCTAAAACGAAAGAAAAATTGAGAAAAACCAAGAATGAATTAGCAGATGCGGTAATGGTTTAATACTTTACATACATTGCGGTTGTCTTTAGTTTATTTACTTAATTTGCGGCTATAGTTACATGGCGGTTGTCGTTAATGTTGTATAAAGTCATATATTTGTATGATCAATTATTCAATCTTCTTTTTAGAAAGTACAACTTCAAGGTTATGAACTTAGTTTTTCAGAAAAGGTACGTTCCCGTATTGACCATTACTCCATTACATTAGTTTTCAAATGAAACTCGCTAGGTTCATTTCTCTTATGATGTATATTTCTATCCAGGTAGCAGAAGTTGAGGAGCGATACTCGATGAAGATCCAAGGTCTTATGCTGAACAATACTGATATCAGACGAAACTACATGAGAAAATGTGCTGAACTTTTGGATGTTCAAAATAACAGCGATTCCCCAAAGGTATGTAGAGTATACCGTAAAATACTGTTGTCATATGTTCATAATACTGATGAGAAACAGAGAATTCTGGAGAACATGTTAGAAAAGACAGAACATCAAGATATAGAGACAAGAAGATAGAAAGACAATAGGAAGAGAAGCCACAGAGACAGAACAAGGCAAGGAAATGCAATTTTTAAGCTTTATTTTTCGAAAATAAAATGCTTTCAATGTAAAGAAACTGTACTTTTGTATTTTGTTGCAGGAAAGAAAATCGAGCAATACCAAGAATACGATGAAGGTGAGTCCATCAAAGGTGGTGCATCACTCTAAACCTCACTATTATATACATATGTACATCAAATAAATGAAAAATGGGAAATAAAACTACATCTCCCTGCATCTTTTCATTGTATAGACGATTATACTCGCTCGCGCCAAAGCAGATGTAAGTCTAGTAACAGAAAGAAAGAAACAGAAAATGGACAGTGGAAGTCCTAAACGAGCACTGTCTCCGTTAAGAAGGCCACGAAGTGCTCCGGCATTTAAACCGGAAGTTTTTGAAGAGGATAATTTTTTTTTAACAGTATCAGAGCTGCGGACATATCGACCCAATTCAAGTTTAGCGTGAAGGTTCAATGTGAGAGGTTTAAAGGCACAGTTCAGCCTTATTACAACCCTTTTAATTGAAAAAAAAACTAACTAGGAAAACCAATTAAGCATAATTCTAGATCAAATGTTTTTAACATTAAAAATGTTAAAAAATGTTGAAAACATTGAAATCACTGATCTTGAATTTTTGTATGGTAATTTGGAGACATAAACACTGTTTGAGTCATACACTGCGTCACTGAAAAGCCGTCGGATTTTAAGTCAAATGTGTGTTTGTGTGTTATATTTATTTAACATAGAAAAGTCTATGACCGATCTCTATTTTTATTGTTAATAGTATTTATTGGTATAACTTATTTATTAAAAACTAAACTTTTTTATACTGGATTTTATATCCAATGATTTGAAATCCAATTTGTTTGATGAGATCCGTTAATCGTGAGACAGTATACGATCCAGAGAAGAATTTCAATGCTGTCGCCAGGGAAAGAAGGCAAGAAAAGGAAAATTATTTACATTTTTTGCAACAAGATCAAAATGTAAATCTAAAGAAGTTTCAACACTTGTCGACGCGTCAAGAAAAAATCTATACACTGGTCTAATGTAAGTACATATAGTAAAGATGTTTGATTGCCTAAGTGTTTATATTATTATCACTGAATTATTATGATTTAAATATCTGTGATTTTTATTTTTTAGATATTTTATGTCATTTGTTAACTACTGCATGCTAAAGTCTTAGAAGACGCATCAACGTAGAAGATGCTTTATTGAACAGAAAGTGAAAATCTGCTTTTAAAATTGCTTAACTTGCTTGAAGATTTTTTGCTTCCCATGGATGACAAGCAGAAATTATTAATTTAGAAACGACGTTTCAGTAGAAAAGGTACAGTACAGTATATTACTGATATTCCAATTTTGCATATAGATTATAGTTTGTAGATGTCGTCTTTCATATTTCGTTTCCCTGTTAGCTTCCCACAGGTATTACCACAATCACTCTTCAAGAGATTCACTATTGGTCATCTTTCAGTCATACAACTGCTGGGTCAACTTCAACCTTGATGTGTGTGTACAATGGATAGATGACAGTATCGAGTAAGTTATATTTCAATGTGTTCAAACCATCGCTTTTCATTCTTGGTACAACATCATTTAACAACTCGCGTGTTCTAGAAAATTGAGAGTTGAAATGTTTTAGCATTTTGTCCAGGGATGCCAAGAAGTCCCCCCAAGCAAACCAGGCAATTACTCGAAGCCTGATGAGAGGAATGTAGGAATAACCTCTTTGATATCGCTCAAAATGGGCGGTTCAGCTTGGTTGGCGCACGTTTGAAGAAGACCTGAGCTGGCTGGATGCATCTCAACCCGTTTCATATTGTGCCAGAAAGATTGGGAAGTGCATACCAAACAAGGCGAGAAGACTTTCAAAGCACGTGTTTGGAAACACAAGTAGGATCTGTAGGATTTGTAAAAAATGTTTGAGGGAATCGACTACGTGTTAAACAATCACTTCCCTCAAACATTTCTTACAATTCCTTCATAACTTAGAATTTACTGATAAAAAATTCCCACTGTGATGACAGAAACTTTGATAGTGATAAATGAGGTGCAAGCACAGGTACTGACCTTTTTTCATTTTTTTTACCTTCGGCATAATGATGTTCTTTGAGCATCTTGTAGCGACCAGTTTCCATGCTCGGTCGAGTAACTCTTAGACCATTAGCGATACACCTGAAAATATGATCTGACATTAAATAATATCCTCAGGAAAATACATAGCCATAGGCTATGTATGAGTATGACGAAAAAAATTTTTCGATCAGCAAGTCAAACTTTGGACAGCTAAGCGTAGTAGAAACGATAATAAAACACGGCTAAGGATTCATTTGCATACGTATACTGCATGAAAGTTTATGTGTCAAAATGTGCTTTAAAATTCTCCTGAGCCAAACCTATCTCCGTTAATATACGTTTTGAACATTTCTAAGTCGATCTATGCCATATTAGCACTTTACTCTTTAGTTTGTAACATGATGACATGGTAATACTTTAAATCGAGTGTTCAATAATCCTTTCCAGAACTTAAAAAAACTGTATTTGAGAACTGAGAGTGAAATGTCATTTAAAATCCCCCGAATGAGATTTTAGATTGTGGTTGTTGTTTTCACCAGACCCGGCTTCAGGAATGAACGTCACTTTGGCTGTAGCCTGTGTAGGGCTCGTTTTCGTGATTCGATTAACTAACCTCGCATCATGAATCTGTGAGAACATATTACCTGTGATACAGATCATCGTCTTCTCCTCCCCAACCCCAATATTTGTTGGAAAACCCGTTGACTTTCTCAAAATGTTCTTTCCAGATCGCCTCGACACCTCCAAATATATAATGATACGGCAATCTGAAGATAAGATTTACATATATAAAATGCTTATGCTATTTAATTCATTCACAGGTACATACACTGTACAAACTAAACTAAATAAGCCTTGTTTATATACTTATAAGCTGTTCTTCCTAGAATCCAAATACCCAGCGGGCAAAATGACGTTTATTCAACGTTGAATCAACGTTGGAAATGATCACCCATACGTTGGATAGACGTTGAAAAAGGATTGAAAATGCAAATTGGATTGACGTTACTCTTTTGACGTTGAAACAACGTTGAGATTAGGTTGCCAATCTCGTCAACCATAATTCAACGTTGAATCCACGTTGAAACAACGTTGAGAATACTTCACAAGTTGATGTATAACCAACCACAAACGAACGTTGATTCGACGTCTGTTTGCTGCTGTTGAACCAACGTTCGTAAAACAACGTCAGAGCAACGTTGATATTAGGTTGTCGACGTCGTGACCTTATTTCAACCACATTTCAACGTTGAAACAACGTCAATCAAAGGCCTTTCCTAAATATTGGTATACACTCAACCAAGGACCAGTAGCGTAGCCACGGGGGGGGGGAGTCCCCCCACTCCTTCAGAACCACCTTCGAGATATGTTTAAATCCGTTGAGAAACTGGAGTAACATTGATCCGATTTCATGTCCAGCTTATTCGCATCTAATAACTGAAGACGCAGGTATTCTTGACCAAATTTGATGTTATGATCATCTGAATTTTGTAAAATCTCACCCCAAAATGCACGAAATGGCGTTTCAGAGGCTCTGAATTTCATAATTTTCCGGCGGGAGCATGTCCCGCCCACTTTGTAAACCCCATATCTATGGTAAATCCTGGTTATGCCAAAGACTATCACAAATCAAGCATTCTGATTGGCTACTTACGAACGAATCATTCGTCGCGGACCATGACGTCACGGGCCATGTTTGAAAAAAAGATAGCGGCATCTCGAGCGGAATCGAAAATTTTTTTTGCAAAGGGGGAATTTTGTTGGAAATTCTTTCCCCGAAGAATAAAAAAGACTACAAAATATGATTTGAAGACGTTTAAAGGTAGGGAGCAAAGTTTAAACCGTGTTTTAATAATAAATCTGCTGTTACTTGCCACAAAATGTGACACGAAGTCGACGACAGGCGGAATTCAGAGCACTTTTTTGTGCATATTAAAGCAAAACTGTTGACACCACTGTTGAAATTTCAGCAGCTTGTAGTGACTTAATCATATGTTTTCCTCGTCTTTTAAATGTTTGCTTGTCCAACATGTGATTTTATGTTTATAGCAGTAATATTTCAAGGCTTTTCCCCTCCCCTTTTCATTTTAAATGGTCTTGTTTGCATGCTTCGATTTTTCCCGCCTAAAAACAACTTCCCTTATGGCCTCCGAGTTTTTCGATAAAATTTTAATGTTAAGTTTTGTCTGTACATTTCAAGTGATAGTATTGTTTTTCTCAGTTATTTTATCATGTATTTCAATAAAATTTCATCAATTTCAACATCATGAGTATCGCTTTGCCTGTATTTTATACTTTTTAACGTGAACTACAGCAAGTCAGAAACATATTCGGCAAACCATATTGTTTTACAGATTGAAAACATTCAAAACATCTTAAGTTTTGGACTTTTAAGTCTTTTTTCGTTCACTTATAACGATTAAAACTTCGCTTCGATTGTAATACGGCTTATTTTAAAACATTTTCAAGGCTCACGAGATGTGTATTTTTGAAAACCTCTCGAAGGGTCGTTTGCAAAAAGTACGCTAAAAGCAACATGCGAAGGTTGAAAGAAATCATTCGAACGCTCTGCGTGGTTTTAAATTTTATTCAAATTGCGCCTGGAGTTTGTATTTTGAGTAGGAGTGTATACTAAATAACAATTATTTATTTAATTAGTTATTAATTTTTCATTATAAATAATTTAGAATTATTAAATTAGTATAATTGCTCCAGTGTTACCACAGGAGGAAACCTATACTAAACTTCAGAAGCAGTCATCTCTTATTGCTCCAGTAATTAGCGGTGTAGCCAGCGGGGGGGTTGGCTCTACCCCCAATGGGCAAAAGGACTGCCCCTATGAAAATCTGAAATCCGGGCAGAAATTGGGGGAGGGGGTACGATGTGTAATATTGATTCCCATCACTTCTGTTTACTTAAAAAGCTGTAGTCTTCCCTATCTAGAACAGTGGTTGAAAGCACATTTGAACTTGAATTGACGTGCACAGTGCAGTCAAAGTTCATTCTTTTTATTACAATATTATTTCCACTTTAAAAACGAAGACATATGCTACAAAAATATTTTTTCGATTGAACAAGTCGCCTAACTTAAAAATGGCTTTTGTGGTAGAAACTTTTCTTCAAACCTTGTCCTAGAATACATGAAATAGCGTTCTAATGAATCCATGGGGGAGAATGCCCCCAGACCCCCCTAGATCCCTCCCGGCTTTGGCGCTCGCATCCAAATGCCATACAAATGTTGCCCCCCTCCAAAGTTTAGACCCTGGCTGCGACTATGGTGCAATTACGATCAGATCGAGGCGCATGAACTTTAAAGGATTGTGCCACCAACACCGTTGGTCATTACAGCCCAAAATTATGATGTCAAGATTTCTCTGATCTCACTCGATTGAATAATAATAGTTGCAGGATATTGCAGATGGAAACTCACGGCGATTTATCGAGTCTAATAAATGTATATAAAAAGACCCATCTACAAGACCCTCCAAAATCATGATAACATAAAGTACCTGTAATGGAACTTGTCCACCGCAGGACACATATGACGCGGTGATGTTGGACAGCTGTACATATTGTTATCATCTTCCGGAAGTAGATCCACGTCATGAAATATAAAGCATTGGTAATTGTTGAACTTCTGGACCTCTTTGAAACCAATGTTGAAAAGAATCGCACGATTGAACATCGTATTACCGTCCTGTTAAAAATTGATATGTTTTTAAATTTGTTTATAAATTCGAATATGTTTAGTATACTATTTAAAACACTAGAGCCTGTTCGCAGGCTATTTAAAACACGAGGTGACAGCCAAGTGTCTTATGTACTATTTAAAACACGAGTTGGAGTGTTTTATCAGATATAACACGCGAGACGCAGCCGAGCGTTTTATATCTGATAAAACACAACAACGAGTGTTTTGAATAGCTTAAAATACGACTACAAAAGGATACTAATTAGTTGCTGGGGCACTGTGCCAGCAACTATAGGTTTCGGGTGAATTTGGTCTCCGTCTCCTTCTCCATGGATAGTCGCAAAATGGAAATTCCCACTGATCTATATACGAAGCAATACGTGCATATATTTTCGCTATTTTGACGGTCTTAAAGTCTTCGTAAGTGTATAAAGTGAACGTCAAATTGTTCTTTCAATCACGCTTGTTCTTCTGGGGGCTTTTTGAAAGAAATCCATCAAGAATATACAAAATTATGTCGACGTTTCACTATCGAGGAGTGGAGTATATTCCGAGGTGGATTAACTGACAATATTAAACTGTGTTATTTATTCGTCGTACCATTATTTCTGAACGTTTATATTTTTGTTTTGTGAAGTTTTACATCTATATACGCTTTAATATGGCTTATAGTCTTGGTTGCTCCAATAGTCTGCATAAAAATCGTATTTGTTTACATGTATTGGAACTGTCATATTTGCATGCTAGCTCTATTTTCAAGAAGGCTCAAATGTTGGCTGTTTTGAAGTGACATACGAGGTACGTGACACACAATCTTGGATTGGTATTCCTTAGATAGATAGATGTTTTTAATTGATAAACCTTGCAGCCATTGGCTGTATTATGTTAACATTACATAAGGTCCACTTATTATTCTGGTTATAGGACTGAACTATTAGCTTAAAAACTCCCATGTTCTTGTTGTAAACTGCATCATGTATTCATGATTTTTACTTGTATCTTATTTGCTTATTTAATAGATTGCAAACAGGGGTCCCCTTGTTAAAAATTTAATGTCAACTTGGGAAGATTAACCTCGCAATATTTTTGCTGATTGCAAAATTTATAATCTAGCAGTAATCTGTACCTTACTATGATCTAACCATTTGATGATATTTATGTGGCTCTAACATGTAATAGCTTCAATATTTTGGAGTGTATTATTTGATGTTAATTAAGCCCTTTAGTTAAAAATCACCAATTGAAGAATTGCTAGAACCAAAAGCGAATACTGGAACTATTTATATTTACCATGTTGCACCCTCAATGCATGGTTACCCCACGTCTTGTCACCCCCCCCCCCTCTTTGAGGGCCCTCTTTGTTAGCGATTCAGTTCTACACCACTGACTGCTAATATAAAGTTATGTAAAATTTTAATGCCAATAGCTCAGGGAGTGCAGTGCTGTGGGAAGCTCTTTTTGATTGGGGAACTGAAAGCAATGGCCAAAGGCCCGAGGAAATTTTTTAATTTAGTTTTCAAACAGCACCCCCCCCCCTGGTTGCTACGGCCCTGAGGTGAAATATAACCACTGTCTATCGCATGCATCAGTTAGGTGCAAAAA
>CACRXK020007071.1:7194-23649 GCA_902702795.2 Paramuricea clavata
TAATAAAGGGAACATTTGTTGTTGAAGTATACGACCCCATTGTGGCAGATGGTCGTTTACTTCAATAAACAATTCCCATTATAGACTAATTTTAAAACTAGGCAAGGAGATGCAAAAATAAATCACCACAGCTACAAAAAAAATTCTAAAATGAGTAAAATTACAAAGTTTGGTTGCGAAATGTTGTAAAATGCGAATAGCCTTGCAAGTGCAAAGTTCGCCGCAAATTTTGTATACTTTTGTATTGCGTGCGGAAATTGCTACCACATTTACCTGCATGGTAGCAATTTCCGCACGCAACACTAAAGTATACAAAATTTTCAACGAATAGTAAAAGCAATAGCGGTATATTACGTGTTGAGTATTGTGTTCGTCAGGTATCTTGCAAAAGTAGATTTTCCAACATTTTTCCCACCACATACGAGAACTACTGGAGAACCAACGTCTACAAGAAATACAAGTACTACAATTATACAGCAACTGCATGTATATTTACTGACTCGACCTAAAAATATACTCCCGTGTACATGCAAATGAAATAATGAATACATCCTCTGAGAAAATTCACAAACTAACCTCTCTGAAATTTGAGGTCCTTAACTAACGTGCCTGGAAAAACAAATGCCATACCATCACAATATTTTATCAGTACTAAATGCGAGCGGATCGTTTTATTTATACAGGGTGTACAAAAAAAAACGCAACCTCGGAATTTCCCAAAAAATCGACATTGTTTTGAAGACAAAAGATTTTAGGCGCCTGGGAATATAAAATAGCACAACTGTCAAAATTACTGCACACGCGAGTGCATAAAGCAAAATTTATGCATTTATTTAATGCACAACAACAGTAATATGATCTATTAGCAATTCTATTTCAATTCCCAGGGGCCTAAAATCTTTTATGCTTAAGAATTGCAACGTGATTTCTTAGGAAATTCCGAGGTTGCGTTTTTTTTTATACAACCTGTATATGTGACCACTATATATTTAGATTTTCGGCATTTGTATTTCAGCGAGTGTCGGTGGCGTGTTTGTCCAGGGCGATCTGCGTGCGATCTAACATGCTGCTATTGGTGGTTCGATCCCGCAATGGCCGATGTTTTGTTTTTCGTTCTCATATTTTTTATTTACGATTTTTCCTAAGATTGCCTTTATACAATACCTTTCGGTAAGATTAGATTTAGAGTCACGTTTATTTTTTAAGTGTATTATATTCAATTAAAATATCTTTCATCGCGAATTCGAATTGTATTAATTAATGCGAAATGCTGAGCCGCTGACATGATCTGATATGATCGTGGACGGGGATCACAGAACGCCCGGGATAAATTGACTACCATATAAATAATAGACACAATATATTTCTGTGAATGAGCCACATAATATTTAGCATGCTTTTATCTGCTAGCCACAATGCCACATAATATTAGATATGCCATACCTTTTTTATTAGAATGAGACTCGATCAACCCAAGAATAGCCTTCCAACTTGGTGAAACTATTAGCGGTGAACACGCGGTTGGTAACTCGAAGAACTAAATGGATACGATATCAAAATGAATTATAGGTTCTCGATGAGAACAAAAAGACTGGGGCAAAGTGTTTGATATGTTGTCACAAGAGGAACAGATAAAAAACGAAACAGAAGTACAATGCATTTTTTTAAGTTCCAAAATTTAAATTCTTTGTAAATTTCTTTCGCATAAGTTTTCAATGAAAGCACGTGATAGCTAAATTGAGTCAGAAACTAATGTTATGGCCCTATCATAGATGTAATGGACATCTTAGCATTGAGCCATATTAGCATTGCTGATGCAGATCGGATTGCAAATTAGTGCGAGAACAAAATGTAATACACCGGTTACATTTGTAATTGCCGTACATGGACCAGAAAGGCCTATCAGAGTATTATTCAAACACTTAAAGAAGGGGGAGAGTGCTCTCGTACTAGTATACTCAATATTCCTTAAAAATGGAAGACAAAAATGCTAGATTGTTCAAAGGGAAGGTTTTTTGTAGATAAGAAGATAAAATAGACTTGTACACGGCAGGCTCTTACCAGAGTGAAACCAAGATCAGCTGTTTTGTTTTGAAGTTCTCGTTGATGCAATCCCATATCCTCTGTTTCCTAACAAAATAAAAATGTGTTCAATGGATACTTTTTATCAGTACCAGCAAAATTCCATGACAGATTGCAGCGCGTGGTATGACTTCACATGCCCTTTCAAAATAATATACAACATCTTGAATGTTTTTGGTCAGGTGTAAAAAAGACCGCAGGTGTAAAGGCTTGTAAGCACAAGCATAGTCTTCATTTGCATGGGTGTTGAAATGAATAACAGCAACATAGACATAAATAATAAAAACATTCACAGAAATAACAAAAACATACTGAGAAGTAACGCCACAATACAGTGAATACACACTCAGACGAATAGAAATAATGGGGAAAATGGTGCAACCTCATTCAGCATTCCTGACCGATATAAGTCATAGATATCTTATATACACTAGATAGTGCATCTCTTCTAGTAAAACTGAAGCCAAGAATATTCCAGCGGTTACCCCCATTTAAATAGATGGCGGCCATGTTGGTCGTTCCCACTTGCTAATAAACGCTTAAAAACAACAATAACTTTCATCATTTGAATAATTTAAAAACGTATTTGGAATAGGGTTAACTTAATCTTTAAGTTCCCTGTTTAAGAAATAGAAAACATACGAATCTTCTCATTTCATGGGAACGACCTGAGTCTGCAAATCTGCAATCACGGCTTCAATTTTTGAATTGCAGAATAATTAGATGCACTATCTAGTGTATATAAGATATCTATGGTATAAGTACAGTAAGCCGCACTGTAGTGTAGTGCAACTTAATGAATTAACTAATATATACACATGAACAGATAGTCTGATTAACCCAAAATAGTGCCACCAAGTAGGGAGCATTCGGACTTAATGCAAGTTAACAACAAAGAGCGCAGTTAGTGTGTTAGTTAGTATGGTCAGTAATTTCTGGCATACCAGCATGCGCATGGCGATAATAGGTCAGCGGCTGTTAGTGTTTGAGCATGTGCAAATAACAGGCACGCATTGTTCGGAAATCCTTCTAGGCTTGGGTGCTTATTATCGGAAAATTCGTATTTTTTATTATAATGACTAACATAAAGTGCTGGAAAACATTTAGTGGAAGTAGCTTATGGACAAGGTCTCTTCATTGAAATATTCCATTGAGGCATTGAAGTTGTTAAATTAATCAATCATGCAGTCACTATTTCTGATTTGGAAACGGAAGGGAGATGAGAGCACATGTTCAGATAACATAATGGCTGCGAAAACGACTTATGCATGAGTTATTGAAAGATTTCGAGACAACTTCAAAAGTAAAAAGGTTTGTTCCAATTTCCAGGTCGTTTGTGCTTGTAAGAACAAAAAGATACCGACGATTATTTTTTATAAGCCGATAACTGTGACCACGAACTAAAAATAGACAATCATACTTACAGTTATCGAGCTAATATCAAACGCGTCCTCACACTGCATTCTTGACACAAGCCAATTTCCTTTCAAAAATACAATACATCCAACATCACTGTTCTTTCTGAGCTTGACTTGAACAGCCTTTCTGGTTTCATCGTCAACTATCTGGCTCAAAAGTTCACTTGTACACTTGACACGACGACGAGAACTACACTCAAGAGTTACAAGGTTTGCACCACTAGAACAAGCTGGATACCATCGCTCATCAACTAAATGATGTCCATGGATTGATAAAGTTCCGGCAGCTTTTCGCAAAGATACGCTACCGAGTATATAAACGACCTGAAACAATAAAAAAATCTATCGTCACACGAAAAGTTCATCTTTACTTATTTTATGAACTTGCGTTTGGAAGTTGTCACCACATCATGGATGCAATCTAAAGTACGCTTGTAGTTTTATACTTCCAACAAGAACAACGATGACTAAGAAAAATCTTGTTTATGAGGGCATACAATCGAACGATATTTGTCAACGTAGGTAGTACCAAAAACACCAGAAAATTGAGATGGAAATGGTTTCAACTATACCTGATATACGGATCGTTCGAGTTTATAGTGTAGAAGAAATCCAAAGATAATGGTGAATCTCAAGAGATTTTGTAATAATCTCCGGACTGAGATGGTACAGTAAGTCATTGTAATAGTTCAAGTCCGACTATGAGACTGGGCTATATTTCAAGTTTGCGCAATTTGATCAAGTCTGAGGCGAAGCCGAGTTGGTCCGTCCATCAGTCCGAATTGGAGGATTTGAAATGACATCTCGTACGAATATATCACCGCTTAAAGTGAGGTGAATTAATTTTGATCCAGTCCAAGGATTGAATTAAAGTTTTGATCCAGTCCTAGGACTTGATCAAAACACTTCACCAGGTATCCAGTATTATCAAAATAAAGCAACATGGTTGGCTAATTTACTCATGAATCATTAATATTTATCTTCTATCGCTAAGCCTGGCTACTAACTTCCTCACGACGGGCTTTCGCTCGAAATGCCTCGATGTTTTATTTGTATTCATAGAGACACTAGTTTATCCGCTGTTTTAGAGCTACTGGCCAACCCTCGTTAGTTGCTCTGCTCACACACTCATATATTCATACACATAAATGAAAACTCTGACTTGAATGAAAATTCTCATCAAAGTCAATTGAGATAATGGTATGAAATTCAGTAAACTTCGAAGTCCCTATAATGATCTACGACAAATGATTTGACGAGATGATGGCATTATACGGTTGCCTGCATTGAAAGGATTTACTAGTTGTAACACACGCTTTCGATGATTACGTCATTTGGCCTGGGGGGCCTCGCTCTCATGAACCGTGAGCCAATCACCTTGTATTAATTTCTCGGGTCAGGAGAAAATACATAGAATGCTTCAATGGGATAAATACGTAAACATGTCGAGGTTGTTATACAGCCATATTTATACTGCAAGTATACCGCACTTTAACAAGCAAATATACAGTGTGTATCAAAATAATTCGAATCCAAATTTGACAGACTGATGTTTATAAAATATTTTGTGTTCAATATATAGACCACAGTAAGACTTTTTTTAAATGTTTATTTCATTAACAAACGACGTTTCGGAGATTTACTCCATCTTCAGGTAGTTAATAGGATTACACTTTGAATTTAAACTAACATGCGCATGCATAAACGTTAAATTGCGACCGTTATTCGCGCGTGCGAAATTGCGTAAACATATAAATTACGTGCACGTGTCCAATTAATTCTAATAAAAATTAGAAATTGTTAATTCTGTCTTAAATGTTTAAACTACGAAATCTAAGACATTTAACTGTTCGTATTTTCCATTCAAGTCTGGATTAAGCTTTTGGATGAATAATGCTTCGGTAATTTTCCGTTCTACAGATCCTTTTGTTCTTTTTAAAATCTTAACAGACAGTTTAGGTTTTTGTCCGTAATGTTGGTCGAGGTAGTGTTTCGAGAAAGCCATGTTTTTATAAGACTTTGCTTTCGGGTTTGCTGCGGAACGAAAATGTTCTTGGTATCGAACCACCAATGGTCTGCCTGTCTCGCCTACGTACGTTGCTCCACAAAGGTCACAGTTGATTTGATACACGACATCTTTCTGTGTACACTGAACGGGAGCATTTGAGTTGCTGCATATTGGGCATTTAGAGGTGTCTGTGCATACTTTATCGTAAGGTCGCGATTCTACGAGGAGTTGTTTAAGCGAGCTTTGTGGTCTTTCAACTATTCTGACATTGAGGTTTGAACTCTGGACCGCTCTTCGGATGTCAGTCGTAAAGCTTCTGGAAATGAATGGAATTGTGAATGTGGGAAGAGGTTCGACTTTCGATTTTGGCAGTTTTCGTTTTGTTGTCTGGACTTTTTTTATATAGTTGTTGCTATAGCCGTTTCGTCTCGCTCTTCTTTCAAACTTCCGTTCAGCTTCTTCAAACAAGGCGTCGGTTGAACATATGGAAGTATATGTCTTGATGGTGTTACCGATGGCGGCCCGTTTGATTTGTTCTGGGTGGTGTGATTTTGCATTCAACATTATTCCTTTGTTTGCCGATTTTGTATGCCATCCCGTCTCCACTGTTCCAGATTCGTTCACCTTGACTTTTGTGTTGAGGAATGGGAGGAATCCATCTTCACCTGGCAACTCGATTTCGAATCGTATTGACGGGTCTTGTGAGTTAAGCTTGTCTTGGATCTTTACAGCTTCATCTGGACCGCTAGCAGGTGTAATACAATCATCAATATATCGATAATACAAGGGAAGGGAAAGAGCCTGGTCGGAATAGATTGCTTGGTTTTCTATTCTGTCCATGAAGAGTATAGCGAGTATTGGGGCTAACCGGTTTCCCATGGCCAGACCTCGACGCTGTTGATAATAAGATCGTTTCCAAGAGAGACAGTTCTTTTCGAAGATAGCTTTGGTGAGTAGAATGATGGAGATTGTTGTTCTTTTCTTTCTCTAGATATAAACGTAAGGTATCAATTGCTGCGTCGTTATCTACGCTTGGATACAAGGAAACCACATCTAGACTGAACAGGAGCTTGTTCTTCAGCTCTCCATTCTTAATGCTTCGTAGATTATTCAATAGGTGTTGAGTGCTTCTAAGATGTGCTTTCACGAACTGCAGGAGAGGGTTGCATATCATTTGTATGAGCCAGGAGACCTTATCGGCAGGACCACCACAACCAGAGATTATTGGTCGTACTTTGATGTCATCAGGGTTAGAACTCGGTATATTGTTCTGGAATTTGTGAGTTTTGGTTAGCAGGTAGATAACAGGACAAACACTGTGGGTCGTTTTTAATCTTCCAATGGATCTTTCGTTAACACGATTCTTTTTTGCAACGTATTCCCAAACTTCGTTGATCTCCTCTTCAGCTTTCTTCGTTAAATCATGGCATGGTCGGTAAAGTGATTCATTTCCAAGGTGTTTCTCCATTAATGTGTTATCTAGATTACTGTTCATTACCACGAATTCGCCACCTTTATCGCTCACCGATATTCTAACTTCTCGGGCTTTCTTAAGTGTGGTTAATTCGGACAGGGTTTCTCTTTGGTTTCTGGTGAGGTTGGGAGAAAGAGAACGTGACTTGTGTTTATTGATTACTTTCTTGACTTCGTGTTTCAAGTGTTGTAGTGACGATTCTAGATGTTGAAATTTTGTGTCTGGTGCTTTGCAGTATTTGTCGAAGGGGCAATGTTCAATAGTTTGTTCTATAGTATGGGTTGAGGAATTCTGCGTAGCCGTGGGTTGCTCATTTTATAGTTGTAATTTGATGTTTTCGGCAATCGTTAATTGCCTGAAATTAAATCACGTTAAGTTTCTGCAACGATTACCAAAGGTATCAAGCCACAATTGCATTGCCACGCAGAACATAATACACGTGCGATTTCATCTTTCGCGCCGGAATTTAACAGTTCCGTCGCCAGCGTGAGGAAAATAGCCGACGTGTAACCTATAGGCTTAAGCAATTGCGTCGTATACACAAATGCCTTTCTACAACCGACCGCTGTTTTGTCTTTGAAAGAAATAATAAAACTGAAATTAAGCTACTGCCTTTACTTAATTTTCGTCAAGAGAAGAACATTCAACCGCAATTCTCTCCTCCGCAGAGGCTTTAATTGGCTATGAGGCCCCTGCACGACGCCACACCCAATATGGCGGTAAACCGGGGGGCGTATAATTATCAAACGGAAAATTCAAGTCAAAATGACTGAGAAAATATCTCTTTACAATACTGCAACAAGCTGACAAAGCGATTATTTACTAGCTCTACGAAATAGGAAAGTGTTATGCTCAGTTTGCGAGAAAACATCTGCATTTTTTCTAGACAAGGTCTCCATCTACAGTATAAAACAATGCATGGAAACAACGTATTTAGCGAACAGGTTTTGGTTGCAAGCGAAGAAACTTTTATTTAAATTTATATTTGACATTTGTATTTTTAGAATTGTGTCCAAAACTGGATAAAAGAAAAAAATGAGTATGAATAGCATACAGACCCATTATTAAATTTATTATCAAGACTGAAATACAATTCAACTATTTCAACTTCAGCAATATTTATAAACAAACGTGACGTCACTTCAGTCGGTTTCGACCTGATTTATTTGGAGGTTCGTATCTTCGATTCAGTATACGCTATGTAGATGAAAATACCACCGTTCGATTCAGTACAAAAATATCTCCTAGTTTCTATGGATAGTTTTAGTGAAATGTAATCACTATAGCGATTTATGACCTTTGAAAGTCAAGCGGGATTTTGTATATTAATATCAAATCACGCAATATTTACACTTGATAAAAATAAACTAGGCATACCTTTCGGCGAACATAACTTCGGCTCCTTGGGACGCATCCTCTTTGTATTACTCTTGTTCGAAAGCGAATTCAAAACACTACTTAGAGTGTTATTTTTCAGCCTGTATCTTGAAAACTTCATCTTTTATTATGGTATTTCCATTCCTGGTCTGATTGTGAACTAATTCCCGAACATCAGCGTGTCAACAGGCGCGTGCGACTGTGCGAGTAAAAACCCGATATTTTGAAAAATTAAAAATAAATATTTCTACTGGCCGTATTCAAAAGAAATTTTCTACACGAAAGCGTTTGAATACAAGGAGTATTTTACTTCTTTGACTGGTGGCGAATTTTATTCAAGTTTTTCTCGATACGAAATACAGAATGTTTGGCCAAGCGGTGAATAAAATATACGATTGTTTGCTTTGTGTATTAAATGTTAAAAAATATTACTTTTGACCATCCACAAACATGCAAGCACTATAGTCAATGAGGTCAATCAATCATGCATTAAATAATGATTTAATTTTCAAAAAGACGTTTCTTGTTTAGCTTAAAAATTACCTTTTATTTCGATGTTTACACTTTGTCCCACTTTGCGATGCAAATTGTGCAGAGGCTTCGCGCCTTTCCTCGCCTTTCCCTTTGCCGCCTGCGCTCCTTCGCCCAGCAGCTACGCTGGTGTTCCAAGATCCGCGCCATGTAAAGTGTAGTGAAATGTATCGCATCGTAATATTAAATCCTAAGAAAACTAAAGCCTCTGCGGAGAAGAGAGCAACTGCAACGCAAAGACAACATTGAATTATTAAAATATACTTTGTATTACTATTCTACCATCGAGCAATGATCCACGACCATGATTATATTACGTATAATAGATAGTAGCGCTATATATAACTAGATATATTGCATGCAACAACCCCTCGCTTACATTTTCCAAACATTGTCTCAACATAAAGTATTCATAATTACGCCAACACTGAACGCAGGCTCGCGTTGCTACGTCGTGTTAGTCATGGCAACACGATAATTGTTTTCTAATTTTTTGCACAAACTCGCCTACTTGAACGCTTTTAAATACAGGACTATTAATTTCTAAAATAAATAAAGTAGGTATCCTATTTTGTTTTCTATGGGCTTTATTTTAATGTAAAATTCAAAATGAATTATTGTTTCAATTAGTGGGTTGTTTTGACAAGGTCAGGCATTGTTCTGGATCCACACATTGTTGAAAGAAATCTCGACACGAGGGAGTACCTCCGAATCATCCGTTACAACGTTGTACGGAGAGACTTTCGTGTTCACAAAATCGATAGGGATGACATGTGGTGGCAGCAAGACGAAGCTCCTTCCAATACCAGCAATGCAACAATACAATACCTTCGCGGACAATTCCCTCGCCGAGTTATGAGTAAACGGGTTTCTATTAATAGCAACATTTCAACGGAAGTCTTAAGAAAGTTCTGAATAATTTTACTAATTTTACTAATATTTTTACTTCCTGTATGCTCCCGTTTTCAAGACCTCGGGCACAGTTTTTCTCATCCGGACCTCGCAGCCGGTAAATAACATATATATATATATATATATATATATATATATATATATATATATATATATATATATATATATATATATATATATATATATATATATATATATTATTTGCACTTACTTGAATAGAATGGCGAAGAAGCCTTTGGTAACTTGTAATGAAAGTGTGTAGGACAGACTGAGAACACTCATAACTTTTCTTCTTGGAAGTCCTCGTCTTGAATCGTCATTTTAATCGTCATTATAATAGCCACAATCACAATGTTTCAGACATCGAAATTCGAGCCCTCTAATTCCATTTCTAGAAGCAACGATATAGCCGCAAAAGACGTGAAATGCGCCTCGTTTCCAAACTTGGCACTGTCCACCCCTATGGCATTAAAGAACTTTTTGCTATGTTTAAATCTATCTGTCTTCGCCGGTTTAAAACAGACATTGACAGACTACATATAGGGCGAGAGACGTTTTCAAGACCTAGGGCACACTTTTTCTAATGCGGACCGACGCCAGTAAATAACGTGTTTAATTTTTATTAGATGTAAAAATTAAATTCATTTATATTCCAGTGTCGCGTGCAAACTAATTTGAGATCAGTGCAGTTGTGTACTTTTAGAGGCTGAAAATATGGTTGGAGAGAAGCTTTGAAATAAAAAGTTTTAAGCTTGGCGTTTTCGCTTTGATAAATTCAGGTGCTTCTGACAACGAAAAGAGCATGTCCAGATCGGATCAAAAACACATAAAAGTGAATTTGTTTTGATTTAATCATCGTTTTTCTACTAAAAGGACAATGGAAAAGGTTCGCTATTTTTGTATTTTTTCTGGTCGTTTCATGATAATATGCTTGAAAAAAGTGTTTTTAAGCACAGACAAAAAATTACGGGAACCAATCATGAGTATTTTAAGTACTGTTTAATAAACGAGCAGGAGTATTTTATTAGGTTTAAAGTCACGAGCGCCCAGCGCGAGTGGCTTTAGACCTAATAAAACACGACCTGCGAGTTTATTAAACGGCTTCAAACACGACTACAAATTCAATAGAAATACTGCCTTATTAGTATTCGTTATATAAAGAATACTAATGAGGGCACGACTACAATAGATACTGCCTTATTAGTATTCTTTATTTAAAGAATACTAATTAGGAGTGTTTTATCAGGTTTAAAGCCACTGCACGTGACATATTAAGGTTGACATGATTTGCCAATAAGCTTATGAATTATTAATGAGTGTTTGAAGTACTATTTAAAAAACGAGCAGGAGTGTTTTATTAGGTTTAAAGCCACGAGCGCGCAGCGCGAGTGGCTTTATAGACCTAATAAAACACGACCTGCGAGTTTTTTAAATGGCTTCAAAAACGTTTGCATAATAAGTCAAATCTTTATATAAAAATCTTTGTATAAAAATCTTTATATAAAAATCTTTATATAAAAATCTTTATATAGTTTGCATATAACAATGGTCTTTTGTTAAAGTGTTCTTTAGCTGGTATAAAGACGTATGCACGTGACTAATTTCTCACTCAAGATTGGATAATTGCTTCATGAATTATTAATGAGTTTTTGAAGTACTGTTTAATAAACGAGCAGGAGTGTTTTATTAGGTTTAAAGACACGAGCGCGCAGCGCGAGTGGCTTTAGACCTAATAAAACACGACTACAAGTGCTTTAAATGGCTTAAAAAACGACTAATCTTATATGAGTTCATTGGCGAAGTAATTTTTAAAATAAACTTTGTCTAAACCGAGAAAATCAAAGCTAAAGTTTATGTAAATTAACATGATTTTTTATCACATATAAAACCACGACACGCTTATGATTTTACATATACGACACGCTTATGATTTGACATATAAACACATAAGCTTGATAGATGTAAGATAACGAGTTTCACAATCCTATTTTAAATACAACTATGGCTTTTAGAAGTTTTCAGATAAGTATTTTTTAAAAGCCCAATTTTCTTACTTCCCCAACGTGTAAAACGAGAAAATAATTTATTAATAACAACAAAAATTTGTATTAATAAACAGTATATCTTATTATAAGGGACCGGTGATAAAGTAATTACTCGAGGGGGGTGGAGGATAAATGAAATTTCAAGTACATGTTTCCATACCCTCCCAAAAACCTGTGGAAAAATTTTCGTAACCCCCTTCAATGTAAGTGAAAATTTTCATTCTCCCCCTCCCCCCTTCTATCATTAATTCTGTTTTAACATTTGTCTTGCGTTTATCTATATTTCGATACTCTTCAGTTTGTGATAACTCTTCCACTTCTTGTAGTGGTAACCATATATCTTCAACATTTTCCGCAGTCTCCGATTCGTCACCAGTCTTTTCAGATTCTTACATACTAACTAACATGGGCTGAGAGTAAGATCAAACAAAAATTGTTTTGGGTTTATTTCAAATAGAAAAATTTGCTTCCATTCAATGTGACACTTCCTCATCAGGTTCATCAAGTTCTAATGCCGATGTGAACTTGCTATCATTGACAATTCAGGTGTATCAGATTTGTACTCCAAAAGTTCAACGGATACTGAATCCTACTTATCATCTGACATTGAGTCAGACTAAAACATATATCTTGTGTTGATTTAATAATTATGGTAAAGCAATTCTTTCCAAACTTAAATCTGGGCACAAAACATTCAATATTCAACAATAATTATAAAATGTAATTTTTTCCGTACCTATAAGACTATAGATTTTGGTCCCCCCCCCCCTAGAGGGGTTTTTTTTGGTTTTTTTCGTACCCACCTCAGAGGTTCTCTTTTTTTTCCGCACCCCCAAAATATCCTCCACACCCCCTAGTAAATACTTTATGGCCGGTCCCTTAGACTATTTTTGGATATTCCTTCATATCAATTGTAAATAAGCTTTCTTTTGAATTTCTTCTGCAGGTTTTCACTAGACGGAATTTTGTTCGCGAAGCTGAACTTTTCTTTCTCTTGTGATTTTTTGGGAACTAATTAGAAAAGACAAAGAAAAATTATAGAATTCCACAATGAAGACTCCCTAAACTCGTCATGTGCCATTTTTCCCTTTGATAAACAGTATTTTGCCGCCCCTGGTAAATCCCTTTGAAGCTTAGCCAAATCATCTTATTATATACTAATAGTGGAATCAAAGATCATATACCCTGTACTGTATGAGACAACAGATGAGAGATACGGCAATGCTTCATCCCACAGTAAAAATGCTTTACACAGCAGATGACGGACTGCCACCTGTATTAATCTTCCAGTTCCACCTCTTAGCCTGCGCCGCAGATTTGGAAATGCTGATCGCGATATCTAGAAATCAATCCAAATCCTCATTGGCCTACACTGTTTGGTCAGACGTGGAACAAGCAAGATTTCAAATTTCAAAACTGGGAAATCGTGAAATATAGGAATTTTGCTTTCAATGAATTTTGCGTAAACCATCATGCACTGCTTTCATTTTCATTGACAATATAGCTGTAAGTTTATTAAATTACCCTATATTTACGGGGAAAAAACTTAAACTGTAAAAGAAGTAAAATTAATTTCAAGTTCCAACTGAAATTACTCATCAATTAAAACTTAATGTTTTATAGTAAGTAAAACGGTTTGTCGGCAAAAGCGCGCAGTTTAGTTAATTGAATGAACATTTCAAAACAATAGCTAATTTTATGGCGCATTTCAGCCCTTTTAATATATTGAAAAACTAAGTAAGAAAATTAATTAATAATTCAAGATCAGTAAACTCAATGTTTTTTTACAATAAAATTAATGTTTTAGAATGTTAAAAGCATTTAAGTTTGCTGATCTTGAATAATAGGCCTTTCCCCTTATAACTAAAATTTTGATCTAGACAAGTCTAGACAAAAAATTCATCACAGCTTGAAAGAGCATCTCAAAATTAGTAATATTCCGAAGTTTCGTTGCGAAATGTTGTAAAACGCGGATAATATAGCCTTGCGAAATTTGCAATTTTCAGTAATTTTGTATTACAAACGGGAAATTGATGCCCCAACACCCGATTGGGCTGTCAATTTCCCAGTACTATTTACAACATGAGCGGCCGTGTTGCATCGGATATACGAACTCCAGCCGAAGGCGAGAGTTTGTATATCCGATACAACACGGATGCGAATGTTGTAAATGGCTTAAAAAACGACTCATCTTATGAGTTCATTGGCGAAGTAATTTTAAAAAAAAACGTTGTCTATGCCGACAAAATCAAAGTTAAAGTTTATGTAAATGAACATGAATCTGTATCACATATACAGACACCTTCACGCGGAATCACGCCCGTGATTTATTTTGGATTTTCTTCATGAATTATTAATGAGTTGTTTAAAGTTTTTTAATGCGTATAATACAAAATGACTGAAAACGGCAAACTTCGCAAGGCTATATTATCCGCATTTTATAACATTTCTTAACGAAACTTTGGAATATTACTAATTTTGTGATGTTCTTTTAAGCTGTGATGAAATTTTTGCCTAGATCAAAATTTTAGTTATAAGGGGAAAGGTCCATTGATTGTCCTAAAATCCATCATTCAAAAAACCATCTTTCAAAAGGCTGAACCGTGCCTTTGACATGTCCTTTCCCCCACCGCACCTCTGCCTAACGATATTCCACTTACTCCGCTTTCGCTTAATTAAATTAAAGAAAAAATAGAGCACTCCGGCTAAACTTCGTAAATGGTCGTAACTGTACGGTAATTATCGTGATAGATCGAGTTGAGAGCAGTGGAGCGGAATTCCTCAAGCGATTTATACTCTCAAATTTTGTCGAGGCTTTTTGTTAAATTTACGATATAATAAGTAGAAGATAAATACAGGACATAGCTTGTCCTTCATCTGCCGTATAAAGCATCTTTTATCGTGGGATAAAGCATTGTTATATTTCTGATCTGTGTTCTTATACAAGGTATGATCTTCTTATAATTATATGATTATACGGAATAGCCTGTATATTGTGTACATACTATAGACATGAAGGACTTATTGTGTATATTCTTCAGCCTAGCTATATATAACTTATTCACAATAATGAGTGCCACATCTTGTGGTACGAAACCAACAGTAATTTATTGAGCCGCTGGCTATGGATGTCTATGATGTCTTTGATAATTGTCATTAGTAATGCAAAGCTCGCGTTTCCATCGTGTTGTGCCACATGTCTTGGTTGGTGCAACTTCATGCGATATCAATACGAATGCATCGCGTATCTATAGACTTGTACAATGTAGATGTATATATATATATATATATATATATATATATATATATATATATATATATATATATATATATATATATATATATATATATATATATATATATTCAAAAAAATAGTCGATGAGTTGACGTAAGGTAGAAGAGCGCTCAATACCATAATAGGTAGAGCGGAATTAATTCAGTCAAGGTTTGAATGTTTGCGTCGCTACTCTGAGTTTCACGCTTTACGCGATCATCAGGCAACTGACAGATATTATTCAATATTCATAATAAATATAGGTTATCATTTTACAACTTGATTAAGCAGGTATCTGGTTACATGTCTACATTTGGAAAACAAGTCAGAGAGTTTGTTCAGGCATTCAGTTTTCTTCGCTTTCATAATAAGTAGTCCCTCCTCGAGGCATAAATTACACCATTTAGATCCTGGTTTGTATGCTTTGACTTTCTTCATAATGGACCACTTTATTGTATACTGACTTTTTTCTGACTTCAGTTTCCAGACGTACTTGGACAGTTCGGTGTTGTTCTTGTATTCCTCATGTCGGAAAGACTTAGTGTGATTGCGGTATCTTGTTTTGAAATCACCCGCCGTCATGCCAATGTATATTTTCTTTTCCTGGTTGTTGGCAGTGCTGGTTGTCACTTCGGCTTTGTATACGATGCTCTCAGTAAGACATTTTTTACCAAGTGGACAGTTGGCGGGTTTTTGGCAGTTGCACATTGGCGTGTCGTTTTTTGTAGGTGTTGGTATTACCGTTGGTATGGATGATTGTATTACCCTAGCAGTTGGCGTTCGTTTTGTGTTTCGGTTCAGTATATTACGATTGTGTTTACGGATGAGATTTTTCATGTTTGTCATGCAACTGTAACTAACACGGACTGTGTGGCGGTTGAAAAGTTTGTGCAGTTTGTAAAACAAGATACCGCAATCACACTAAGTCTTTCCGACATGAGGAATACAAGAGCAACACCGAACTGTCCAAGTACGTCTGGAAACTGAAGTCAGAAAAAAGTCAGTATACAATAAAGTGGTCCATTATGAAGAAAGTCAAAGCATACAAACCAGGATCTAAACGGTGTAATTTATGCCTCGAGGAGAAACTACTTATTATGAAATATATATATATATATATATATATATATATATATATATATATATATATATATATATATATATATATATATATATACTGAAGACTATTTTTCTGAGTTTCACGCTTTACGCGATCATCAGGCTACATGTTGCCTGATGATCGCGTAAAGCGTGAGACTCAGAGTAGCGACGCAAACATTCAAACCTTGACTGAATTAATCCCGCTCTACTTATTATGGTATTGAGCGCTCTTC
>CACRXK020007072.1:997-23646 GCA_902702795.2 Paramuricea clavata
ATATATATATATATATATATATATATTTATATATATATATATATATATATTTAAAATTAAAAATTAAAGATTAAAACCTAAGAATGTTCATTAAAAATTGAAAAGCACTACAGTTGTTATAGTGCTTTTCAATTTTTAATGAACATTCTTAGGTTTTAATCTTTAATTTTTAATTTTAACTTAGCTCCACTTTGGTGTAGAGCACTATACGGCAGAAGGAGATATTTATATATATATATATATATACAAAACAAAAAAAAACATTATGTTATTTACAACACATTTTATCCACAAGACTGGACAACGGACGATAACGGACGATTTTTTTTTTAAAGTATATCTGTAATTTCATCATTCTTGATGATGACTAAAATCTATAGATGAAATGTTGAATAAACACTCGATAGACATGAAGTTTTCGGCTGGCTCGACTGAGCAATCACGTCTTTATATAATTTATTCATGAGTGAATTCACCCCCCCCCCCGGGCAACCCCGGGGACAATGCAAACGAATACATCCCGGGGGTGGGGAATTGTTAAACAGATTTATCACCGGGGGTATAGGGCGGGGGTCCAGTGAAGAGAAGATAGTAGGAGCCTGGTAACTAAATATCAAAATTTCAAAATGGCGACGAAAATTTTGAAGAATTTAAAAGAATTGTTGTTTAGCAAGTCGCCAGAGTTTGTTAGTGCGTGGTTAGGCTGCAATTAAGTTCATCTGAATTAAATTAGACAATTCTACATTATTTAGAGTCAGGAAATTAAATACACCTTTGCAAATCATTAAATAAATTTGACTATAAATGTCTGTACTGATTGTTCTTGTACTTAGAATTTTCAGCGTTGCCCCGGGGTCGGGAATTAGCAAATTTCTAAGGGGCTGTTTATGTGAGGGGCGGGACGGGACGTTTGCCGGGACGGGATCATGAACGGGATCCTGGCTTGTATATAAATTTCTATTATATTTATCACCAGATGTTTATATGGAAGCGGGACGTTTTTCGTCCCGGGCAAGCGGGATCTCGGTTTGTGCAACAAACCAAACTCAGCCGGGACGTTTTCTTCCATGTAAACACTTGTTGCCGGGACGGGATGGAAGGCGGGATGATTTTGGTGTATTGAAATACACGACTAGGCTAGAACTTACGGTTACAGCTCAACAGCTGGCCCCTGTAGCTCAGTTGGTTAGAGCGCTGCACCGGAATCGCAGGGCCGTAGGTTCGATTCCTACCAGAGGACCTTGTGCTGCATTTTTCGCAGTCGTTCCTGGTTAGGTCTTAAAATATATATATTCTCACTTGGATAACAAACCCTAACATCCTAATATTAATTAAACGAACGTTCAAACACCGGTTAAAGAAACTCAAATGTTGTTCGAGAAGGTCTCGTAGTTCAAGAAGATTATTAGGGATTTTAAGCTTCACGTTTCCGGGAACGGCAAACGGCAGGTTCGAACTTTCTTGGCAAAATTTTCGTTGAAGATTTTCGTTTCATATTTTCTTTCTTGCGTCGAAAGAATAATTATGCATTGCAGTTTAATTTTAAAAAAATTTTCTCTGCCTGGCGTTTGCTGTTTGACGTATAACGCGAAGCTTAAACTCTCTATTATTGCTGCTTGAACAACCTTTCGTTTACAATTATACTGTAATCTATCACTAGGAAAATAATGTGATTTTGCTAAATCGTGCACCGTGACTTATTTGAACGTATACGAACATGTTGTAACTGTCGTCAGAGTAGTCTTCGCGACCAAATGGAAACATGAAAAAAGGTCTTGTCGCGACATGCTGGCAACTGATGTTCAGTGCTGACTGCTGATAGATGGACTCGAGTTCTATCTCGTCCACAGTTGCGACAGGCTAAAAACGTGTCGTGAGTTTTTTATCGGAAACAGAAAAACGACAGCGTGGCAACAGTTTTGCAACAATCAGCGGGGCGGGGCAAAGTTCCTCTTTGAGGGGACCGTGTTTGTCTTTTTACAACTGCCGCCAGCTTCTTGTGCGATCCCTGGGTACGAAATTAACTTGCGACAGTTACAACCATATGGGGAAACAAGCATAAAAATCATTCACGACAAACACTTCACGACACGTTGACGACATGTTCGCGACAGTTACAACGGTATAGAAACCAGGCTTTGGCTGTTTATATTTACTCAATTATTTATTTCAATTTAAAGCTTGTCACATGTCTTGTAAGCCCTAACACCATTGACATGCACAGTGAAACCAAGATGTGATAAAGCTCACGGGTGAGCACATTTTAAAACGATACTGAGGTAACGTTAGGAAAACAGTTCAAACGCACGTAGAAAAGGGTCGTGCAGATTACCAATTTGCCAAAGGCAACGAAATAAATAAACCAAAACTTGTAATATAAACTCGAAACTATAACGTGTAACGTTGTTCGACTAAATGCAGGGATGGATTTACTGGGGGGGGGGTGCACCCCCCTAGCCCTGACCAGAGGGGGTGTAGGGCGGGTGCTATTTTTCATGATAAGCAAAAAATTATTAGAGACAAAATGAGATACAGTAATTTGAGTAATAACATGATGATAAGCAAAATGTGAACAACAATTGCAATTCAAATACAGTAGTCAAGTAAGACTTTGCAGTAGTGAAGCAAGTTGATGGGCGGGCGGCACACATGACCGACACAACTCGGCACCAGAGCACCCCCTCCCCCCCCCCCCTACCAAATCATGCTGGATCCATCCCTGACTAAATGGAACTGAATGTAAACCTAAATTAATACTAAATACTTAACTTAGCACTACCGCGCAACTAAACAATAAACTACAATATACAAATCAATTGTCACTTACAGATGTTTCCCCAGTAGCTATTTAACTTTTGACTTAAATTATCTCTCTCTGACTGTCCTCTCTTTACGAGTGTCTCAAACTATTCTGCCAAGTTCCGGGGCTAAAGCGTACTTTTTCCATGCAAAAACGTAATTAACTACATCAGTCTTAAAGGAAAACATAAGTTCCCTGTGATAAAGATAGTCGACCATAAATTTCCTGTGATAAGTACAGTTATCATTAATAATAAAACACAAATTGACAGTACCAATCCTACGTGTCTGTTTGTGATGTTGCTCTGAGGGCATGTGACCACACCGGGTAAGGTGAAAAGTTTGCTTTGCCGATGGGGGTTAACCTGCAGTTATATCAAAGCGAGAATTAAAAGCTATAATTGCTTTCATTATACTGTACTTTCAGAATGAAGATGTTAACATATGGTGTGAAACTGTTCAAATACAAGAACCTATTTCTGATATTTGGCTGTCTGTTGATAGCTGTTTGCTCATTTCTCTTCTTAGTGAAACTGAAAGGTAATCCTTTAAAATAATGTTATACATGGTGTTTCAAAGTGAACCTTTAGAAAATCACCTTATTGTTTAATTTGAATGTTTGAGTCTTATACTGAGCCCGTGGATGCTTAAATACAATTGAATCGCATTTTGTGCATGGGAAGTTATTTAAAAGTTTTTGCTATCGTTCAACATATTAATATGATTATGTGTTGATTTTATTGATATTTATTGCTATACTTAAGTGCAAATAAACTGTCCTCCCAGATTGTTAACATATCACACCATATAACCCCAATGTTACCATCCAACAAATTGATTACTCATATTTTTGAAAATATTATCCAGTAATTTCGCGCAACGCGTTCTCCAAGTAGACTGTATTCTCAAATGGATTTAATTAAAGGGGTATGGCAATAAAAATTAACTTTGTCTTATTTAAAAGAACTTTTAAAGTTATATATGAAGACCCTTTAGTCCCTTTACAACTTTTTCGTACGTCGCTTGGTTGTCGAAATATTTTGACCAAAAAATAGTGTGCAGTCCGCCATCTTGATATTAACTGAGTTTTTGATGACGTCACAAGCAGGGTAAACTTGTTAAAACTTCTTTATGTGGGACTAAATTTCTTCGAAACCTTTCTTAAAATGTTGTGAGTTAATTGAGTACTAAAAAGACTTCGGAAAATCAAGTTTCATGTTGATAATGACATGTGGTTTGCAAGATAACAGTTTCGCTTTTTTACCCTACTTGTGACGTATGCATATTGAATGCATATCCAAGATGGCGGAATGCACGCTGCTTTTGATCAAAATAAGTCGATTTTATTTCGAAAACCAAGCAAGATACGGAATAATTGTAAAGGAAGTTTATATATCATTTGAAATGTTCTTTCAAATAAGAAAAACTTAATTTATATTGCCATACCCCTGTAAATAGGATCATATTTGGCTGTTGCTAATCACAATGATGGACTAAAGTCATTATTTGTATAGGTAATCATGCGATGGCGAGTACAATTAGAGATTAATAGTACGAGTGATGTTTGGAAAATTTGCCAAAATTGGACGAGCCGCCGTGTTTATTATTAGCATGACAAAATTGGATACGTACTTCTCAATGTCAACATCGTATTCTCTCGCCAAAGCCCATCAGTCCTGCCAGACTTTCAACCAAAATTTGGTGCTTTTGTTTGTATTTTCATTTAGTTCTTTTGTTCAAGCAAAATTTGGTGCTTTTGTTCGTATTTTATCTAGTTCCTTCACGGCAATTTCATTTCGCAATTGTGTTTAAAGCCCCGTTTACACTACGCTCAATTTTTGGTACGGTACGGATAAAATTGGTACCCGTACCACTTTTTTGGTTCTTGGACCACCTATTTAGGTAGTCCAAGAACCAAAAAGTGGTACGGTACCAAAAATTGAGCGTAGTATAAACGGGGCTTGGCTAAATAGGTAGTCCAAAAACCAAAAAAGTGGTACGGGTACCAATTTTATCCCTGCCGTACCAAAAATTGAGCGTAGTGTAAACGGGGCTTAAAATACCTTTCCGCCATTTTGTTTGTTTTGAGAAAATCATTAATTGTACTGCAGTACAATTAATGAAATAATGGAGTACTCCTCTCAACCAATCAGCATCCAGTAATTTTGTCATGCTAATAATAAAGAAATTAATATCACAATTGTTTTCACAATTGTTGTCACAATTGTTACGCCAATCGTAATCGTAAACCAAACTTGTATTTAATGCAACCATATCCAGGACAGTTACGAATACTTTTACTGTCCATATATGGTCAGATAGGAGCAGCGTCAGTGTTTCCGTGATACTTTTTTAAGTTTACGGTTGAACAACAACAGCGTAAGAAACGTCTGCGCATGCGCAGGAACTTAAAAATGGCGAACAATTTAAATTTCATTAATAAAACGTGGCCAATTTCTGATTACAGATGGGAGAAACAAACATGAAAATACAGATTATAATGAAAATCAAGAAAATTTTGGTATTGTTGTGTGATTGCCCTGTTTTCACTATTAGGATATAATGGCAATCCTATCCATTCATACTTTTGTAGGCGTTACAGTACATACATCGTCACCAGCTGCAGTTTTCAAGCCATCAAATAGTGTGACGTACCATAAAGGTAACATTGCTTCACACATTGTGAGACCAAGCATGCAGCAATAAGATAATTAATTATCTTTTATATATTGATACCAATTTCAATATTTTTTATTGATATTTTTGCCACAGAATCAAAACGACTTCAGAAATTTTTGAAACACAGTCAAAACGACTTCAGAAACTTCAAAATAGAGTTGCTCGAATTATCATGAGTATGAGCAACGATATAAATCACACTATTGCTTTGCAGACTTTCGGCTGGGAGCCACTTCAGTCAATAAGAGAAAAGGCAAAAGCAAAACTAATGTACAAAGTTTTGAATAAAATGGGTCCTGAGTCACTCACAGACCTTTTCACCTATAAAAGTGGGATGACAAATTACAAACTTCGGGACATTTCAAGTGGTCTTTGTTTACCACAACCTCGAACCAATAACATGAAAAATAGTTTCATGTATAACGGTGTTCACTTATGGAACTCTATTCCAAATGAAATTAGGGAAAGCAAATCCCTGTCATGTTTTCAAAATAAAATTGTTACTCACATTCTTTAACTAAAACAAGATCCTAAGAAACTGAAAACCTAAAAAAAACTTGTAAATATATACATGACTTACTTATAGTTTATATAACTTAGTCGATACTATAGATTGTAAATAGCTTTAAATACTATATTTTTGTAATTCCTTTTTACACGCTCCCTATGGAAATCAGCCTCGGTTGACAGGGTTAGCGTGGATAAATAAAGTTTTCTATCTATCTAGATCTGTCTAACTTTAGTACACTAATCGTAAACCTTGTGTACTAATCGTAAACCAAACTTGTATTTAATGCAATCATACCGTAAACCTCCGAGTATAAGCCCTGGGCTTATATACTTTCGTAAGCGATTTTTGATGGGCTTATACAGGGGGGGGGGCTTATATACGGGTGGGCTTATACATGGACGATCTTTTGTGTTAGTAATAAACAAGTCAGACATAAACAAGTCAGTCATAAACAGGGAAATAAACGTGTATTAAGCAGCGATTACTGGGCTTGTATTAATTGGGGGACTTATATTCGGGGGGCTTATATTCGAGTGGGCTTATATTCGGGGGGGGGGCTTATATTTGGAATGAGGTGAGCGCATTGAACTATAAATAAACTGGAAGGCTAACTGCTATGATGAAGGCCTATGATTTGATGAAGCCAAAATAGTTTTTCTGAGTTATGAGCAGAAATACTTGACCTCAAACGTCGAGCTATATATCAAATTGAAGCTATTGAAAATTGCTATTCGGTGTGGAAATTTCAAGACTTCAGCGAAAAGAAAAATATTTAAAAAATACAAAAACAACTGCAAAACGGCAAATTATCGGTAATTATGTTTTTAGTTTTTCAATATTTCCCTTTTAGCTAAAGTCTTGAAATTTCTACACCAAATAGCGTTTTTCAATAGCTTCAATTTGATATATAGCCCAACGTTCAGTGTTGAGTATTTCTGCTCATAACTCAGAAAAACTAAAATGCACTGGCTTCAATCCCCCCCCCCTGAGTTAGCCTTCCAGTTTATTTATAGTTCAATGGGTGAGCGTCAGTGCATGTGGTGGGCTTATACACGGGGGGGGCTTATATTCGGGGGGGGCTTATAGTCGGAGGTTTACGGTATTCATGACAGTTGCGAATACTTTTACTGTCCATATATGGTCAGATAGGAGCAGCGTCAGTGTTTCCACGTAGCGTAGTCGCAATAATGGCGAACAATTGAAATTTTAATATGTTTTGTTTGTGGAAACACAATGCACGTAAATTTATTACTGCAAAGCTTTCGATCTGTAAGCCCGGATCTTCATCTTCTTCAATTTAAATTTTATTAACAAAAACATGGCCAATTTCGCATTGCAGATGGGAGAAACAAACAAGAAAATACAGATAATGAAATGATTGCCCTATTTTTAGTAGTACAGGATATGTGATAATTTCTATCCGTTCATACTTTTGTAGGCGGTACAGTACACACATCGTCACCAGCTGCAGTTTTTCAAGGAATCAAATAATGTGACGTACCATAATCCTAATGACACAAGATCTGGTGAATGTCTAAAGAACTACTTTGAAGATATCCTATTAATTATTATTTACCATTTTCCATTCTACGAATCCATTCCATTACTTAAGTCATTTTATCAAGATGCATTTAAAAACATTGTGATTTGTGGTTCAGAGACCTATTCCCATCATCATATAATGGTGGTTGATATTCACCAAGGACACTACGGTTATGAATGTGTTGGCGAGGCTATACGCAGGTATATTGAACATTTATTTAACATGATGTGGCAATGTAAATTAAGTTTGTTTTATTTGAAAGAACATTTAAAATTATATATAAACTTCAAAATTATATATAAACTATATATAAACTATAAATTAAAATTATATATAAACTATATAAACTATATACAGTTTATATAGTTTATATATATAGTTTATGTACTATTTAAAAAACGAGCAGGAGTTTTTATTAGGTTTAAAGCCACGAGCGCGCAGCGCGAGTGGCTTTAGACCTAATAAAACACGACCTGTGAGTTTTTTAAATGGCTTCAAAAACGTTTGCATAATAAGTCAAATCTTTATATAAGAATCTTGATATAAAAATCTTTATATAAAAATCTTTATATAAAAATCTTTATATAGTTTGCATAACAATGGTCTTTTGTTAAAGTGTTCTTTAGTTGGTATAAAGACGTAAGCACGTGACTAATTTCTTACTCAAGATTGGATAATTGCTTCATGAATTATTAATGAGTTTTTGAAATAGTTTTCAAACACTCATTAATAATTCATAAGCTTATTGGCAAATCATGTCAACCATAATATGTCACGTGCAGTGGCTTTAAACACTCCTAATTAGTATTCTTTATATAAAGAATACTAATAAAGCAGTATATCTATATTGAATTTGTAGTCGTGTTTGAAGCCGTTTAATAAACTCGCAGGTCGTGTTTTATTAGGTCTAAAGCCACTCGCGCTGCGCGCTCGTGTCTTTAAACCTAATAAAACACTCCTGCTCGTTTATTAAACAGTACATAAACTTCTAAATTATATATAAACTATATTTATTAAGTCCTGATTCCACGAGCGCTTTTTGTCAGCGAAATGCGAAATATTTCGCCTGTTTCTTTTGAATTGTGAGCAATCAAGTAGAAATAATTTTTCGAGTGGTCGCAATTCAAAAGAAACAGGCGAAATATTTCGCATTTCGCTGACAAAAAGCGCTCGTGGCATCAGGCCTTTATATAAAGTATAGTGCTTAATAGAGGTTTCGAGCACTGCATGATAAAAGTGATAATCTCGCATGTGAGATTATTCATGATAATCTCACATGTGAAAAGTATCGCTTTTCAATTATCGCTTTTCTGTAAAAATTATCGCTTTTCAAAGACTGTTCTTTATATAATAAACAGAAAAATACATGGGTGCTTGGAAATACCAGATTTATTTCTCGTGTCGAACAAGATATCTCGCTCGTTCGCTTCGCTCACTCGTGAGACATCATGTTCAACACACGAAATAAATCTGGTATTTCCAAGCACCCATGTATTATTCTCTATGTATAAACTTTTTTTCGAAATAATCGACTTATTTTGATCAAAAGTGGCGTGCATTCCGCCATCTTGGATACGCATTCGATATGCATACAAGCAGGGTAAAAAGGAATTTTTTATCTTGCAAACCACATGTCATTATCAATATGAAACTTCATTTTCCGAAGTCGTTTACGTAGCTACTTAATTAACCCACAACATTTTAAGAATTATTCCCACATGCATGAACAAGTTTTGACAAGTTTACCCTACTTGTGACGTCATCAAAAACTCAGTTAACTAGAGGGCACTCAGAGACTGCATACCTCCGCCCCCATTGAATTTCGGTCGTGTGAAATGCAACTAAGACAATAGATAATGAAGGCTGAAGCTTAATGAGGTTTATCATCTCATTAAATTGTCTTCTTAGTACTGCGTGCATACATTATACAAGTCCTAATTACGCATTCAGTGAGTTTTTTTTAATTGATCGGGAAAAGCAAGACAAAATTTTGTTCATTTCTTGTTCAATTTTTAACCAAATTCAACCAAATTTTAATCAGTTCTTCCTTAGTATTTCTTGAGTTATCGTGCTCACAGACAAACACACACACATACACACACGAAAAAGTTTTAAAAGGTCTTCATATATAATTTTAAAAGTTCTTTCAAATCAGACAAAGTTAATTATTTATTGCCTTATCCCTTTAAATACGGTAAAATCTTCAGTGTAGGTGTTATTTACAACAAAATCTTAGATCTACTAAATTAATTTTAATACTAAATACTATATAAAACTATACTGTTGTTATATCTCTAGATATCCTGATTACCGTGGCTACTTGTACATAAATGACGACGTGCTTGTGAACTGGTGGACATTTTACAAACTTGATAAGGAGAAAATTTGGCTAGGTGCGGATATTTGGATAGATACAACTCATATCATGGGGAAAAAAGCAATACCAGATAATTGGTTTTGGCAGAGCAAGTGGAGTAATTCTGCAAAGGCTTGCGAAGACTCGTACTCAGAAATCACGCAGCAATATCGCTCAAATGAATTTTTAAACATCACGAAATTGGTAGAAACACATCTTGTTAATGGCGAAGGGGAAAAGCGTTGTCTAAAGACGTGGTCGGACATATTTTATGTACCCAAAAGGTTCAGTGATCAGTTTCAGCGGATCTCTTTTGTGTTTCATAAAAATCGAGTGTTCTTGGAAGCTGCAGTTCCGACCATTTTGAGTTTCCTAGATTTACGAAGCTCATGGGAAAAACATTTTGGGTTGTATCTGCCGGACAAGTACGGCTTTCGTAATTTTGCCGATGGAAAATTAGTTTGGGAAAGTTATACTTATGGTATTAAATTTATACATCCCGTTAAATTTCATGGGGATATAGCCAAACCCAACAGAGATAAGTTAAAAGATGATTTAATACCTTATTCTAAACGTTTCACAAAATGTTAGAAAATGCTGTAGAAATATCGAGATTTTGAGGCATTTCGCTCTATAGAATTAATAGTAGATAGGTTTTATTTAGATGGAATGGACTGTACATATTTAGTATAAATTCAGTATTGAAAAATGACTTTCGAGCATTCTGATTGGCTCCCTCAGCAGTAACTCTGAGCAATAACTATTCACTGTTGCTTTCAAAACAAAATGGCTGCCGAAAATCCACTTGCAAACAAATCATCGAAGAAAAAATTGAAGAAATTAAAGAACATACTAATATACTAGTCCTCTAAAAGCAAAAGAGGCAACAATATATGGTGTTAACCTATTTCCGAAAGACAAAAGCACCTTTCAGATGCCTAAAACAATTTAATTCGCAATTTAAAACCGGAAAATAACATAATCGGGCGACAAGGTTCGACAGCAGTATTATGCAGATCAACGTCAAGTCCACAGAACACGCTATTTATATCTCTATTAGTGATGGGGGAACTTCTGTAATTGTGGGGGACCATAGACATCTTATATATACACTAGATAGTGCATCTATAATTATTCTGCAATTCAAAAATTGAAGCCGTGATTGCAGACTCAGGATATTCCCATGAAATGAGAAGACTCGTATGTTTTCTATTTCTTAAACAGGGAACCTAAACATTAAGTTAAACCTACTCCAAATACATTTTTAAACTATTCAAATGATGAAAGTTATTGTTGTTTTTTTAAGCGTTTATTAGCGAGTGGGAACTACCAACATGGCCGCCATCTATTCAAATGGGGGTAACCGCTGGAATATTCTTGGCTTCAATTGTACTAAAAGAGACGCGCTATCTAGTGTATATAAGATATCTATGTAGGGGACAGGGGCATAGCACCCCCAAATGTGTGGGAGGGAGGGGACATGGTCTCCAGGAAAACCTTTCAATAATTATGGTCTCCGGACCCCGATACGCTATTTCATGCATTTTAGAACGTTTTATGATAATCTTCTGAAAGCCACAGATTTGGTATATTTTATGTCATGGATGAAAACAATAAGAGGTTACAGCCCCCGCCCTAGTTTCTCCTCAATTTCGAAGGATTACAAAATTGATCTTGAAGAAAAGTGTGGGGCACGGGGGGAAGGAGGTGTCCGATCATATTATTGTTAGGATTTTTGGGCATCTCAGTTGATTGAACAATGGTGTTGAAAGATTTTGTAGATGGAAACAGACAATTCCCATTATAGACTAATTTTAAAATTAGTCAAGGAAACCCGAATAAATCAGCACAGCTAGAAAGAGCATACTAAAATTAGTAAAATTACAAAATTTGGTTGCGAAATGTTGTAAAATGAGGAAAATATAGCCTTGTAAAGTTCGCCAATTTTGTATACTTTTGTATTGCTTGCGGAAATTCCTACCACATTCCTACCACATTTAGGCCGAAAATGTCGCACGCAATACAAAAGTATACAAAATTTGCAAACTTTGCAAGGCTATATTTTTCACATTTTACAACATTTCGCAACCAAATTTTGTAATTTTACTAATTTTAGTATGCTTTTTCTAGCTGTGGTGATTTATTTGCATCTCCTTGCCTAGTTTTAAAATTAGTCTATAATGGGAATTGTCTATTAATCAAGGATGATGCTTGCTGAATGAGCTTTCGTTGGTAGGGATGCAACTACCTGAAAATATATAGTCTAGGAAGAACAGTTTATAACTGATAGAGTTCGCAGGCATATATAAACCAGGCTTGAGTTTAGTTTAGTGTTACTCCTGTGGTAACAATGGATCAATAAGAGATGATTCTTACTGGACATCTAAGGAGTACAGTTCAGAACTGATAGAGCTATATCCAGTATAATTAAAGTTAGTTAGTTTCCTCCTGTAGTAATACTGAACCGATAATTTGACAATAAAGGTTGCTCCTTATACTTGCCATTTTAAAAGGAACAATTTAGAACTGAAATCTGCTGTGTTGGTGTAATGTACTCAGGTGAATAAGATGTTTGTGTGATGTTACTCTGAGTGTATATCCACACCGGGCAGGCTTGAAAAATATGCCTGGCCACGGCGGGATCCTGACCGCGTAGCTCAGTTGGAAGAGCATTGGGCTAGTATTCCAAAGGTCGTAGGTTCGAATCCCGCCGTGGCCAGGCATATTTTTCAAGCCTGCCCGGTGTGGATATACACTCAGAGTAACATCACACAAACATCTTATTCACCTGAGTACATTACACCAACACAGCAGATTTGATAAATATTAGATTACACTGATATCGAAGGAACTAGACTCAGTTCCGAAATATCGCTTACTCGAACCGTCCTGACTGCATAGCTCAGTTGGAAGAGCATTGGGCTAGTATTCCAAAGGTCGTAGGTTCGAATCCCGCCGTGGCCAGGCATATTTTTCAAGCCTGCCCGGTGTGGATATACACTCAGAGTAACATCACACAAACATCTTATTCACCTGAGTACATTACACCAACACAGCAGATTTCAGATTTGATTTTGCTCTTAATTTCGCAAAACAGCTATTAGTATCCAGTTTTTGATGTATATAACTTCTTTGGGTACTATAATGTAGAATAATGGAAAAAAATTCTCCAACTCAAATTTTGTCAACCAGGGAGGGGGTATCTTTTCCAACAAACTAAAAATGGCTTGCGCACGAAATTGAAAAGCTTCAAATTAATCATATTTTGAGTTAATAGACGGAAAATTTGTTGGGTTTTTAATTACTGTACAAAATTGCAGACAATTTGCTTTAGTTTAAGCCCTTTAGCTATTCATTTTATCCTAAAAAATCGGCCTTTCGCATGCTTAATCAATGCCTTTACCTAATTTGCATATTGCTGACATATGCAAATTAGGCAAAGGCATTAATTAAGCATGCAAATAGCTGATTTTTAGGAAAAAATGTAAGTTTGCGTGAATAGTTCAAGGGCTTAAACTAAAGCAAATTGTCTGAAATTTTGTACAGTAATTAAAAACCCAACAAATGTTCCATCTATTAGCTCAAAATATGATTAAAGCTTTTAAATTTCGTGCGCAAGCCATTTTTAGTTTGTTGGAAAAGACACCCCCCCCCCCTGTTTCACAAAATTTGAGTTCGAGAATTTTTTTCATTATTCTACATTATAAGTACTCAAAGAAGCTATATACTTCTCAAATTCATTAATAATTCATGAGCAATTCAGCCAATGATAATCACATATTTGATCACAAGATGCCATTTGGATAACCGGTGAAACTTGATGAAAGTCACTAGTGTTTTCATCAAATATCTTAATTACGCATGCAAAATTACTTGAATAGAATTCCTAATTACGTTATGCTTGGTTAAAAATTCTATTCAAATCAGCAAACGAAAACATTCTGTTACGTCTCGATTCATTTGAGAAGCCATATAAACAACTCGAGCTCGTGTCTCACATGGATATCCGGGTGAAACACTCGCTCTCGTTGTTCATATATTACTTCTCAAATTCATTAATAATTCATGAGTAAATTAGCCAATGATAATCACCTATTTGATCACAAGATGCCATTTGGATACTTGATGAAAGTCACTAGTGTTTTCATCAAATATCTTAATTACGCATGCAAAATTACTTGAATACAATTCCTAATTACGTTATGCTTGGTTAAGAATTCTATTCAAATCAGCAAACGAAAACATTCTGTTACGTCTCGATTCATTTGAGAAGCCATATAAACAACTCGAGCTCGTGTCTCACCGGGATATCTAAACACTCGAAAACAATGTATAAAAACACTCGCGCTTCGCGCTCGTGTTCTCATACATTGTTTTCTCGTGTTTGGATATCCCGGTGAAACACTCGCTCTCGTTGTTCATATATTACATCAAAAACTGGATACTAATAGCTGTTTTGCGAAATTGAGAGCAAATTCAAATCTGTTCAGTTTTTTTATACACCCTGTAGTTGCATTTTGCTGCTCCTGTTTGGGTCTCAATAAATGTATAAAATTTACAATCGAAATTTTTGTATTATTATTGTATGAATTTCAAACGTGCTATTAATTTTTATAATTTATTTTTAATTTATTTTTTTGCTAGCCGTATAAAAATGTGATATTTTAAAGTTGTATACAGAACAAAATTATCTATACTGCAGTTCTCGTTCAACATATTTTATTAGTTTGCAAACGCAGTTTCGCCTTTTCGAAAACAACTTGAGAACAGGTGCGATGGTGAGGCATGTAAATGAAAGTTTGTTTTGAAAGTACAAGTGGCCCAAGCGAAAGAGCACGTTTCGTCGAGTCATTAATTAGGAAATAAAAAGTAATACAAGCTCGCGCCTCGCTTTCGATTTTTACATTAAAACTATATGTCTATATGTTATTCTAAATCAACTCACAAAAGGAAGTAATTATAGAATATACTACTTTCTAAATGTTTCGACCAATGGCAATGCTCCGTGATGGCGAGCAGATGGTCATATATACATGTTCGACTGTCGAAAACAAATTTTTCTACCTCTGCTAGCGCTGCCGCAAAATATTCTCAGAAGTTTCAAACATTTGCCCAAATGGAGGTCGCTGTATATGAGAGATTATTTGAGTATTCTTTTGACCGCTATTCCTTGTTATTCTTTTAAAGTTTGACTATTCTTTCAGAGAATGATTTCAACACTCAGGCATACGCGTTTGCAATTATCATGAAACGGCAGAAAAATCGGCCATTTTAAATTGGTCGTGTCAGTTCAGTTTTGAACGCAATGATACAAAAAAATGTCTCATTCGATAGTTAAAGGCCTAGGCCTAATCTTCATTAGGATGGAAAAATTAAATCTGTACATACTCAATACTTAACGCACAATAACACGGCAAATTTTTCTACACCTGTTATATAATGAAATAATTTAAATAAAGAAATGAAAGTATTTTTATTTTTCTACATTTTATTCACTATATTTTAATCATCATCAGGAATGGATGAAATTACAAGCATAGCAGTATCTTATATACCCCATGCAGTTACAGCTACTGTCTTTCTTATAGTGATTATATGCGTATTAATATATAGAACAATATAAGTGTACAATTTGTTGTGTTCACATTTACTATGACCAAGATATTGTTAGTGAGTTTCCTTCGAGCGTTACATTTTTTTGGAAGAATGGTTATTAGTGCAGCTAGGATTCAACCCGTCGACATATTTTCAGGCTTTTCAGAACTTTCAGTCCTTCGGTACGTAACACCTTGTTTTTCCAGTAAAAGATTAAACAGTTAAATGTACAATTCATCAAAGCTATGGTTTGGGCCCACATTCCTGCAAGGTTGGCATTATCCAAAGTATATGCTGTTTCTGGCGAGTTTATTCTTAGTCCAATGTACACGCCCGTTGGAATGGAGATCACAACAACACAAGCGACTGCTAGCAAACAACTCGATATGTTTTTCAAAGAAAACGTCTTTTTCATAGCGGGTGATATTCTGTTGTTTTTACGACTTTTCCTGACGACTAGAAGCAGTTTGTAGTTGATAAATAACATTGCAGGAATGAGAAGAATAGAAAATATTATAAGATACACTTGGTCGGAAATAAAGTCGTTTACAGACATCACTTTCAAAGTTACTTCGACGATGATCAGTATTGCAAGAAGAGTTAAAAGTCTTCCCTTCGTTACCGACGTTCGATGAAAGATAGGATAAGATGTCGCCAAATATCGATCGAAATTCATCACCAAAAGAGCGAATAATGAAAAACCAAGGAAAATACTTGTCGATCGTGAGGAAATATGAAGCCATTTAGCATTTCCGTCCAACTTTCCCGTCAACCATAGCATCGCGATAAAGGTCTCCAATGGAGTATTAGTTAAAACCGCGAGCAAATCGCAACAGGACAAAACCATGATCATGAAATAACATAATTTCTTTCGAAGTTGTACAGACCTCCAGAAACTAAGTATGACGAAGGAATTTAAACATATTCCTGAGAAAAAGAAGAATACGTTCACCGCAAATATGAATACGAGGTTGATAAAATAAATAGATTCCATCCTCAAGCGATTTTCTCTGAAGAATTAAACATAAAACTAAAACCGTTGTGTTTAAATATGACACATGAATTTGAAGTACTCAAGTGCATAAATGACATATACAAGTGAACTATACATTTCATTATCATAAAATGCTAATATCCCAGGAAGACATAGCATGCTTCTGTGTTTAGGTTTTCTCCAGTAGTATTCCTGAAAAAATATAAGAGATGACCCTTGCTGGACCTCTAGGGAAAATAGTTTAGAACTGAAGTTTATCTCTTTAATTAAGTGTACGTTTTTAGCCTCACGGCGGTAAAATGAAACGTGCTGTTACTGTAGCTTGAGCCATCTGTCTCCTCAAAATAAGTGTCTCGCCTTGCTATAAATTGCTTTCCAAAACTTCGAACAGTCATAACAGAATGATATGTACTTTACACAATTTTAATATAAGACCTTTTTATATACTGCGGCAAAGTAAATTTAAAATCGTTTTTGACATTGTACGTTTTCAAATCCAAGCATTAATATGTCCACTGTCATTTTGGCTTTTCAAATTTCAATGACCTTCAACATGAAGTATTATGCTGATCAATGTCACGCGTCCAAAGACCAAACTATTTATATATTTTATTAGTGATTGTGGAGCTTCTGTAATTGTGGGGGACAGGGGCATAGGCAGCCCCAAACGTGTTGGAAGGGGGGGGCACATTCCTCCCTCAGGGAAAATGTTTCAATTATTTAGGGTCTCCGAAACGCTATTTCATGCATTTTAGACACGTTTTATGATAATGTAAAACCCACAGCTGATTTGGTGTATTTTATATCATGGATGAAAACATTAAGAGGTTACAACCCCCCCAGTTTATCCTACGAGTTGAAATAATTGCAAAATTGATCCTAAAGAAAAGTGTAGAGCACGGGGGGGGGGAGTCGGGTCATATTATTATGATGATTTTTGGGCATCTCAGTTGATTGAAGAATAATGTTGAAGGATTTTGTAGATGGAAATTTCCAGTGTAAATTTTATACATTTATGATGAACTATCCAGGTGGACTCTGTAGCTCAGTTGGTTAGAGCGCTGCACCAGAATCGCAGGACCACAGGTTTGATTCCTGCCAGAGGGTCTATATACAGGTTGTATAAAAAAAACTGAACAGATTTGAAATTGCTCCCAATTTCGAAAAACACCTATTTGTATCCGGTTTATATATATATATATATATATATATATATATATATATATATATATATATATATATGGAAACTTTGTCGGGTTTTTAATTACTGTACAAAATTTCAGACAATTTGGTTTAGTTTAAGCCCTTTAACTATTTATTTTATTCTAAAAAATCAGCTTTTCGCATGCTTAATTAATGCATTTACCTAATTTGCATATTGCTAACATATGCAAATTAGGCAAAGGCATTAATTAAGCATGCAAATAGCTAATTTTTAGGAAAAATGCAACTTTGCGTGAATAGTTAAAGGGCTTAAACTAAACCAAAGTGTCTGAAATTTTGTACAGTAATTAAAAACCCGACAACGTTTCCATCTATAAACTCAAAATATGATTACAACTTTTAAATTTTGTGCGCGAGCCATTTTTAGTTTGTTGGAAAAGACACACCCCCCTGGTCCACAAAATTTGAGTTTGAGAATTTTTTTTCATTATTCTACATTATAAGTACCCAAAGAAGCTATATATATATATATATAAAAAAGGATACAAATAGGTGTTTTGCGAAATTGAAAGCAATTTCAAATCTGTTCAGTTTGTTTTTATACACCCTGTTCTGCTCCTTGTTGGTTCTTATGATGGATAAAAATTACAATCGACATTTTCGTATTATTATTGTATGAATTTCAAACGTGCAATGCTAAAAGCTTTAATATTTATTAATTTTTATAATTTGTTTTTAAATTTTAGTAATTTGTTTTTTTGCTTGGCTGTTGTATATAGAAATGTGATGTTTTAAAGTTGTGTGAAGTCCTTGATAATCTATAGTTCTCGTTCAAGATCTATTATTAGTTTGCAATTGCAGTTTCGCCTTTTCGAAAACAACTTGAGAACAGGTGCGATGGTGAGACATGTAAATGAAAGTTTGTTTTGAAAGTACAAGTGGCGCAAGCGAAAAAGCGCGTTTCGTCGAGTCATTACTTATACGAAATCATGAGAAATACAATCTTGCTTCTAGCTTTCAATTCTTACACTAAATGTTTCCATGCTATTCTAAACCAACTCACAATAACAATGTAATTACACACTATACTACTTTCTAAATAAATGTTTCGACCAATGCCTCGAGATCGCCAGCAGATAGTCGATATATTGTTGACTGTCGACTTATTTTCGTAATTTTAACTTCGTCACCGAAAAGAACATTTTAAAATTATTCCATACACATGTTTGTATTTTTTTTATTTTTTATTTTCTCCAAACTGTGTTTATTTATTTTGCAAATTTCATGAGTTTGAAACACACAAAGATATCTCATTGCGAATAATGACTTGAAATTACCGGTCGACAACAAATTTTTCTATCTCTGCTGCCGCAAAATATTCTCAGAGTTTTCAAACATTTGCCCAAACGGAGGTCGCTGTATATGAGAGAAACATTATAAAGGTATTGCAAGTTCTCTGCAAACTTCAGGTTTCATAAAATGTTTTATTCACAAAATTTCGTTGTCCAAGCCCGAGTTAAATCATTTTATAATTTTATTGCCAAGACTAGATTATTCTTATTTTGATTATTTGAGTATTCTTTTGACAGCTATTCCTTATTGTTCTTTTCAATTCTGAATATTCTTTCACAGAATAATTTCAAGTCTCAGACATATGCGTTTATGGCATATCATCATATCATGCAACAGCAGAAACGTTGGCCATTAATTGAATTGGTCGTGTTAGTTCTCAGTTTTTAACGCAATGTCAATGATACAAAACATATCTCATTCGATAGCTAAGGGCCTAATCTTTATGATGATTGGAAAATTAAATCTATTCATACCCAATACTTAACGCACAATAACATGGCAAATGTTTTGTACACATAATGAAATGATTTAAATAATGAAGGCATTTTTATTTTTTTACGTTTCATTCGACTATATTTTAATCATCTTCAGGAATGGATAAATTTACAAGCATAGCAGTGCCTTATATATACCCTAGTTAGAGCTACTGTCTTTCTTATAGTGATGACGATATGCGTATTTATATATAAAACAATATAAGTGTATATAGTTCGTTGTGTTCACATTTACTATGACCAAGATATATTGTTAGATAAGCTACGAGAAAACAGTGTCAGGACAAATTAAAATCCTGAAATAGATAGAGTTTCCTTCCAGCGTTGTTTTTTCTTCAGAAGGGTTATTAGTGCAACTAGGATTCAACCCGTCGATATATTTTCAGAACTTTCAATCCTTCGGTACGTAACACCTTGTTTTTCCAGTAAAATATTAAACAGTTGAACGTACAATTCATCAAAGATATGGTTACAGCCCACATCGCTGCGAGATTTGCATTATTCAACATATATGTTGTTTCTGTCGTGTTTATTCTTAATCCAATGTAGACGCACCATGGAATAGATAGCACCACAAGACAACTGAATGCTAGCAAACAACTCGATATGTTTTTCAAAGAAAACGTCTTTTTCATAACGGGTGAGATTCTTTTGCTTCTACCACATTTTCTGACGACTAGAAACAGCTTGTAGTTGATAAATAACATTACAGGAACGAGAAGAATACAAACAATTAGAACATGTGCTTGGAAGGAAATAACAAAGTCGTTTACAGATATCAGGTTCAAGGTTATTTCGACGATGATCAGTATTGCAAGAAGTGTTAAAAGTCTTCCCTTTGTTACCGATGTTCGATGAAAGATAGGATAAGATGTCGCCAAATATCGATCGAAATTCAGCACCAAAAGAGCGAATAATGAAAATTCGAGGAAAATACCTGACGATCTTAGGGAAATATAAGGCCATCTAGCATTTATACCCAACTTTCCATGCATCAACGATAACATCGAGACAAGGGCCAACAATGGACTATTAGTTAAAACCGTGAGCAAATCGCAACAGGACAAAACCATGATCATAAAATAACATAATTTCTTTCGCAGCTGTACAGATCTCCAGAAACTGAGTATGACCAAGGAATTTAAACATATTCCTGAGAAAAAGAAGAATACGTTCACAGCAAATATGAATATGAGGTTGATAAAATAATAAGATTCCATCCTCGAGAGACTTCTTCTGAAGAATGGAACATAAAACTAAAACCGTTGTGTTTAAGTATGAGACCTGAATTTCAAGTACTCAAGCACGGGCGATAGGACAGGTGCAGTGTTGTTAAATAGAAAGTTAGAAATGGTATTATACTTACTCATGCATTATAATTATGTTTAAAAGATCAGAATATTCATAACTTCTTATTTTGTTTCATAAATAGTTCTTTAATATTCGAAACAAATTCCATATCTGCTTCGTCTGCCATCGCCATGTTTACTCGTCCCAATCTACATGCTGCACGGCTTTGCCGCCCCTCCTGGCAAAATAATAAGCAAGCGAGAAAAATTAAGGAGAAAATAAGAGGGTAGGAACATTGTGGGCGTTTCGTGGGCGTGTCATCGTTCTGGGCGAATCGGCTTTCGCAATCTTGTATCACATGACTAATTCAAATCGTCATAGGCTGGAAGCAGCATTACGTCATCCCTACGTCAAATAAAACGTTATAAAACGCGTCGAGGATACGTTTGTGCCATATATGGAAGTTATGGATACGTTTGTGCCATATATGGAAGTGTCACTGCATCCAGCTTATGACAACGATGTTCCTACCCTCTTATTTTCTGTTAATTTTTCTCGCTTGCTTATTATTTTGCCAGGAGGGGCGGAAATGCCGTGCAGCATGTAGATTGGGACGAGTAAACATGGCGATGGCAGACGAAGCAGATATGGAATTTGTTTCGAATATTAAAGAACTATTTATGAAACAAAATAAGAAGTTATGAATATTCTGATCATTTAAACATAATTATAATGCATGAGTAAGTATAATACCATTTCTAACTTTCTATTTAACAACACTACACCTGTCCTATTGCCCGTGACTCAAGTGCATAAATGGCATGTACAAGTATATAAACTTTACATTTCATTATCATAAAATGCTAATATGAGGAAGACAAAGCACGCTTCTGTGTTTGGATGTGTTTGAAAATATTTCCTATTTTATAAGTATATATGCAAGCTCAGTGAAATTTGTATGTATGAAATACCGCATGAACGGCAGTGTTATATAAGATGTACAAACACGAGCCGCAGGCGAGTGGCTGCTATATTCAACACCGCAGAACGCGTTCATCATACTATTTAGAAATGATAGAGGATAGAGCTATCCATGCAATATAAATATAGTTCAGTTTAAGTTTCCTAGGTATAGTCTGGTTTTTAGCCCAATTTTCTAATGTGTTTAACTCAGCGGTAAGATGGAACGTGCTTGTGCCATCTGTTCCCTCAAAAAACAAATGTCTCGCCTTGCTCTCGAGTTGTTTTCCAAAACTGCAAACAGTAACAAGTACTAAGGCAGGTGTTTAACTATACATGTTAACTGAACGATATGGACTTCTCAAATTCATTAATAATTCATGAGCAATTCAGCCAATGATAATCACCTATTTGATCACAAGATGCCATTTGGATAACCCGGTGAAACTTGATGAAAGTCACTAGTGTTTTCATCAAATATCTTAATTACGCATGCAAAATTACTTGAATAGAATTCCTAATTACTTTATGCTTGGTTAAGAATTCTATTCAAATCAGCAAACGAAAACATTCTGTTACGTCTCGATTCATTTGAGAAGCCATATAAACAACTCGAGCTCGTGTCTCACCGGGATATATATATATATATATATATATATATATATATATATATATATATATATATATATATATATATATATATATATATATATATATATATATATAGATATATATAGATATATATAGATAGATACATACATACATACAAAAATTTATTTAGGCACGCTGCCCTCAACAACTAGGAGCTGATTTCCATGAGGGGCGTGATTTGGAGAAATATACATTAAGAATACAAAAACAAAGAAAGAATAATTACATATACAGTAGGCAACAGGACGAGCCAATTTTAA
>CACRXK020007073.1:0-23646 GCA_902702795.2 Paramuricea clavata
TTAATTAATGCGCAAGTGTCAATCAAAAAGCATGCGGTTTGTACATTGCAAGAATTTGTGTGATTGTGTTGAGACGGGGCGAGAATAAATATATTTTTCATAAAAGCGTTTGAAATCTCTACTTTTAGTGAGTTGTTGTGAATAGAGGAGGCAATTCACGACAATGATATTGTGATATATACATGGCCTCTGACGAATTTCTCAAAACTATGTCATCTAATCGCTGTGCTACGAAGTCCATACAGTCCGACCAACCGATTGCATATAGCAATTATAACATATTCATGATATAAGGGCGAATCATTTTCATTTCAAATCTTTCGTAATGGCTCAAGAGCTCGTTACTCTAGGTGATTTTTAACAAGGACGCAGTATTCCTTTGTGGTTCCCAATTAGTTGAAAGCCTACAAAACAAAGAAAAACATTTTCGCCTGCAAGAATGTACACATAGTACAAACTGTCTGTACGGAGTACAGTAATAACTTCACTCACTCGGCGTATGAGAGAAGTGAAGCCAAAAAGGTAAAAATTGGCGTCCAGTTTTCATATACCATTTTTTCTAGCTAATTCCAAGTTTTTTTTCTAACGGATCGTATCGCTAATCAAGTTATCAGTTCAAAAAGCCATAATATCATTCATTAACTCGTAGTCGAAACACGAAATATTGGCACTAGCTGCTAGCTTGGTCCTCTATTGTCAGGCTCAGCACAGAAAGGGAAATGACAGTTGCGACTTGCGTGTTTTTAATGCAAAAGTTACGCCCCCTTTCATCAATGTTTTGATATCGTAAAGTTGTCCAATGGCAACGTTGGAAAATGTGATTGAATGAGTGGCATGCAATTTCCGAGAAGCGATTATATTGCGATTCTATACAATTTCATGGGCGAGTTCATTTTGTTCGCGTCTATCAATAAGAGAAAATCGCCGACAAAATGTCTAGTGGGAACCATGCTTTAAACTACGGGTATTACCAATTCTTGCGATGCTGATCTCCAACATAACCCAAATTTATTGTAACGTCATTCCGGGATAGTAGTGAGTTTAAGCAAGCGATTTTTTTCCAACACCGACGTCACTGGAAAATTGGTATAACTAATTTTGGCGGCATTTTGCATCATAGCGCTCGTATAAACAAGCGAAAAACTTTAAAAATCGTATGTTTTGTCGTATGTGTTGAAGATTACCACAAACTGACACAAACACAGTTTTTAAACCAGTCCACCCTTGGCGATCGGACGTCCGTTGACAAAAACGTCGTTTGCTTAAGCTCTCTGGAAATATAGAAAATCACCCCGGTTTTCAATACTGAAGGAAATCCGCTGTGGTTGGTTAGAAACCTCTTTAGGATTAAATACCTGTGATCTCCAGCCCCCACGCAAACTGTAAAGATTTGCATATACCAAGCTTGTTCAGGTTGCAATATATACACTAGAGTCTTGCCGAGGGCTATAGCAAAACAAATCAACTATGTGTTCTGTTGTTCCGCAGTACGAACGCGGCCGGGCCGCCCGAGGATTGTTGAAGAAATTACTAGAAGAGAAGAGAATTGAGGAGGAAAGGATACGAGAGGAACAGAGAAGAAGAGAGGAGGAACAGAGAAGGTAAAGTTTTCTATGAAATATTTCGATGTTTAAGTGGAGCTTGTGCTATACAAGTGGATACCACATTCCAAAGTTCAGTTAGATTATCGCTTATAGTTCAAGGTCCACAATATATCGGGTGAAGATAAACCGATTTACTTTCCGTTTAATACTTTTACGATGTCGGTCATTTATAATCAGTTATCGCGAAAACATTCCACGCTTCCTCTACCTATGTTTGTCATTCCCTTTGAGGGCTCGAGCTGTAACGGGTTTGTATACAATATTATATAGTCATACCGAACTATCCTGAAATTTATATTATCTGATGAATTGGAAGTCAATTTCTTAAATATAAGAAAAGACAAGGCAAGCATATATTTAGTACCATGTGCATACATAAATATGCAAGACTAAATATATAATAATGATATTTACAGGAAGAAGTACTTGCTAACTGTAATAACACTGGACAGTTAGCATTTTTTATTCAAATTCAAACTATAATACATGTATTTGATAGTCGGTAATAGGATTCAGTATAGATTGTGATTTACGCAACCAAAAAATGTTATTTCTTGGAATTAACAACGACCACAAAAGCTTAAAAATAAAACAACTTTATTGTTTACAACGTTTCGGAGTGTTACTCCATCTTCATGTAATAAATATTGTAAATGAGGCTTAGAGACATTTCGATACTAAAATTACTAAAAAAATGTTGTTTAATGTAACTTAAACATGTTTCATCATGAACGAACTATATATCTATAGTTAAAAATGACAAACGAAGGCATTTGAGTTTCCAATAGGACAACAGCAAATTATATTTTTAAATTTTCTTGTAAACTTAAACTTAGATGTTGAAAAACTTTTCAGAACTTCATGATCAATTTAATTCCACACATTTGTACCAACAAATCTTATATTGAACTCGCCATATAGTTAGTTCTTACTTTTGAAAAAGAGTGAGATGATCTTGAAGCAAGTCCGGTATTATAACTATATGTTCCTGACTTACTAAATTAAATATAAAATATAGCCCACAAATGCTTGAGGGAGATTGCCAGTGTGATAGTCATATACATAAATAGGCCACTGTGTTGAAACGCAAGATTCTACTGTGCTCTCTATATGTACGGTACTTTATATATTATGACGTTTAACAAACACTTCCTTAAGAGGGGACACCGCGTTCAAAATTGTTCGTACAGTATATTAGGTTTTCAGATTAGGGATCGATTTGCCTGGGCTGGTGGTAGGAATGGCGTTTAACTTAATCGATATTTATAGCGCCTATATCCGGAGGATAAATTTCATAACGGCGGATAAAATTGCATGTGTTGTACGAAGCTGGTTTAGTAAAAGTCCGTCGGAAACCGTAAGTTCAAGGTTCGAAAACCGGATTTCCTGAAACTTCTTGCCTGAACGTCAGTAGTTGCTAGGCATTTGTGAACTTTTGTTGCTTTAAAAACCTGTATATGAATTCCCCTATATATAAGTTTTAGCTAAACTATATTAAATTCCAATAATTTTTTTTATGTTATATTTGGATGTTTATATTTCTTGGTGAGTTTTATAGAGATAAAAAACGATACTAATTTACAAATTTAAGTTTCAAGTTTAGTTTATCGCTTCAAAAATGTATCTTTCGTCCATAATTGCAAAAATTGTGATTTTGGTTCATTGATTTCCCAATATTATAGATCGTTTTCTTATATTTTCACATTCGCGCAGTGTTTCTTATCCACTTGTCGATATTTCGTAGGGAGATTGCCGGCGTCTTTGTTCGAAGGCAATAGCAAAGATTATGCATGAGTGATATACTGTTTTGTTCCTTGACCTAATTGCACTTCAATTTCTTTCAAAACAATTTTTAGAACATTTCGCCCATATTTTGTTTGGCTGCTCAAGGAACAAGGCCATTAAAGAAGTGAACACCTTTATTTCGACTTTTCTGATCTTGTTGTCTATTTATATTTGTACAGTGTATATTTGTTTAGACCTATGACGACAAAAAAGAAAATAATTGCTAGTAAGCAACATAAACAATCAAAGAAAAGAATGCGTGTGTTGAACGCCCACGCACGTTTCCAACCGTAAACATTTGAGCATCCCGATTTTCGAAATTTGTCAGCCACCTGATCATTCCTCTTCGATGAAACAAAACAGTTTGTAGCGACAAAGAAAAATCGGTACATCAAATTCCCGACCTTACAGCTTCAGCCGTTTCCTTATAATATATAGACATTATAGTTAAGAATTATTCACAGACGTGGAGGTGAATACCACTGCAAGTATATTAAATCAATTTGTATTTTAAGTCCCGTAATAGTTGTAAGCAAAACAGTATTTACACCGCTTTTAGTAATTGTACTCATTAGAAATAGCTTTAAAGAATACCTAACACACTGTTAAACAAATTTTTGTGGCTTTCGTCGTGTTTGGCGAAACCGCAGCTTTGCCTTTGTTTAGACAACTTTAGTACAAAAATCTGTAACCGGAACGATATGGGAAGCCATTTTGTTTTTAGCTGGCGGTAAATAGTGCATGGATATCTGGAGCTGAGCAACCCGTCAATATGCGTGAAAAGCACCATTTACCTACCAAGTATATGCTAACAGAAGCTATTATTTTGCCGTGTTTACTCTTATATATTATTTTGGCAGATATTTTCTCGCCATTTCCGTATACTCGCGCATGCGCTTGACGTTTACCCACGGTGTTAACGGCTATTACATCATGTATATAGCGTGCGGACAAACCAGGAACTCTTTCTATAAGTATTAGTTTCGATTCTGTGCTCATGATTGAAACGAGTGTTGCCTTTTGTCACACGTCGTCGCTAAGCATCATGACAATATACCCATGTCTTATGACTTATGCGATAAGGGCGAACGAATGTCTTTTGGCGTTCTCTTTTATTTTCACTGCAGGGTTGTATGTCTTTGTTAGACCTGTTTACTGATTCGGATTGGTGATCCAATGACCCATTGATGCACATTTATTTGGCCATTGCAGTTTTTTTTACAATTCTGCTGTGGGTATCTTAAAAGAAGAGGCTTGAAAGAGGCTTTCTCTATTGTTGTCCGCGGCCATATGGGCATATTTACGCTGTAAAATCAAACACATAAATGCATTCTCTAATAAAACAATGAACTGATTTAATTAAAGTCATTATAGAGGCGAAATTATTCCAGATAGTAGGGAGTACGAGTTAAGTTAAGTCAACGAGTCTAGTTAACGTTGTCAAGCTCTAACCACAAGTTCCTCTTATAATACTAGGGTATACTGCCATGTTAAGGTATGGGTTAATATCAAGGTTTTGTTGGCATCTCACTCGATTGAATAATAGTTAAAGGTTTTGGCATCTACCATACCCTTCATGCAGCTATTATTCAATCCAGTGAGATGTCAACAAAATTTTGATATATTATAGTCAGTGATAATGATGCAAGTTAATGATGTTCTTATAACTGCGTCAAATGTATTCTTTGTATTGCTGTAAGTGTTTCTTTGTTTTGATATTTGCTAAGCGCACTCATGGACAGAATTATAGTTCAAACCTCATAGCCTATACAAATCCCATTTTAATCACTTTCCTAACATTACAATTAAATCTCAAATATGCATTGGTTAGAGCAACAATTGTAGCTAATAGATGTACCATCTGATATATGCATGAGCAATAAACAAAAACGTGCATGCCTAACAGTATATTCACAAACAAGCAATTCCGTAATGATGAGATAGATTCACAGGTATACTATATGCAATATATTGGACACAACGTGCAATATTGATCTACACTTACGCACATATAAGCAACATATATAAAATGTGTGAATGTTTTTGTCTGTAATTCATATTGTACCAAGCCAAAGGATTGATCATCGCTTCATTTTGAAAATGGAGTTTCAGAAATCTTATAGAAGGATTGTAATTGGGAATAAGATTTCTTCCATGTTTATAAGGTATATATAACAGAGAGGTTACGTTACTCATGTATAGTTAACAATTGGTGACTGTAGTTAACAAAGTTGAATCATGTATATCAGCTTCGATGTTATGTACAGTATTATTTATGTTTATATAAAATAAGAAATAAAGTTCTACTCTAAGTTTGACTTTTCAGTTAATTTGTATCAGTCGTATAATTATATAGTAAATCAATTATTCTAAGCAAGTACATAAGCGGCATAAGTATAGGTGGCTAGGAGATTATATAGACCCCCAAAAGTAGACACGAGAAGGCTGGCCCTGTAGCATCAGGATGGCAAAACTTGATGGTGTCAGATTTTTTGCTGCCTGAAATGCCATGCCAAATGACGAAATTCAGCTATATATTATTATATAGTTTCGGCATGTCAAGTCTTCCTCAGAACGTAGGAAATGCTAGAAACCCTATAGATTTGCACATTATTTGGGGGAGCATCCCCACCCCTGCTAGGAATTATGCTTTTACCCTAGTTATCACGCACTTAATTCACTGTAACAAACAAATTTGTTAAAACAACCATGCATGCAATAAGTTGATTCAAAATGAATCTGAGATAACCAATTTGTTGGTTGTTTTATTAATTAACCTGTTTGTTTTTACATTGAATTATTATAAGTGTATGATAACTAGTAAAAGCGTAATCCTCTGGATGAGTAACTATAGGTACTGTACATGTATAAGTACATGAGCGAATAATTGAACAAGAAACGAGCAAACAAGGGACTGGAATTGTTTTTGCTGGTTTCGTGACGATAACCTGCAGATGCATTATATTTCATTATAAGCTAGAAACATGCAATTATTTATTAAGTGATTCACTTAAATCAATATGCAATTATATTAATCGTACCTAGTAATTGTAATGGTTATCATAATCTTATTATTTATATATAAAATGATTATAATCATGATAAAAAACGAAGGGAATTGTTCATATATGAAAGGCCTTTATAAGCAAATATAATTTATATGCATATTTTTTATCTAAATTATATAATTCTAGCAATAATTTATATATACGCTACAGCCACTCATGCCCAATGTCTATCGTATACATTTTTCGTGAAGGTGCATGATGATAGTTCACTGGGGAGATGTGAAAAGTTAGGCTTAAAGACTAGCCCAAGGCTGGCTATAGTAAAATGAGTAAAACAAATAGCTTTATGCCAAACATGCATTGCATGTGCGTGATATATTATATATAGAGGTTATATAAGATTGATGTTTACGGCAGAACGCTAATCGCCAACGGCAAACTTCAAAGTCGTAAGTTCTACAAGTTTACGGACGTTTCGACACGTTCTAAGCTAATTTATGTTTCTGTTTCAGTGCACAAATTGTCCTATATAAGTTCGAACAGCTATAACAGTTGACCTTCTTGAAAAAAGTTGCCGTTTGCGGTTAGCGCGGTCTCACGTAAACGTCAATCTTATAACTCTCTATTAATTGACGACTCTTGTGGGGCTGACTAAAGCCCGTTACATGTCGCTAGACTTTCCTTGGAAACTTTTATATTTGTTCGTGTATATACGGCAAAAATTGAAAATTCTTCAACAAGGAAAAGTGTTTGGGGCTGTCAAGGAAAACTTGCCAAGTAATTCCGCAGTATACGTCGCTGCATTCGTATTCATCTTCGAGTGGACATTTCCATAAAATCTTGTTTATTTTGAAATTCGCTTTTGCATGCATGATGCATGTGCGTTATATCGTGTAGATAGTTTCAGCTGTGTTTAATTTGGTTGGAAGCAGTTTGAACGAAAACTATTGTGAAATTGCTTATGTACTTAAATATAGCGCGGGCTCGTGAGACTTCAAGAAAAACTTAGTTTTGACAATAAACTTTCCTTGGTTGCATTTTATATGTTGTAATCAAGGCCACTGTGTGTAAGTGCATGCATATATCTATATAAGTACCTTATCCTGTACTATTGCATTAAGTGATTGAAATTGTGTGGGAATTTTCTGCAAGTGCTAACGTCCGTATACTGACGCGAGCAAGTTTTCCTTGACAAATTTTCCTTGACAACCTTTATACGCCACAAATGTTGGTCATGTCAGGTTTTCAGCAAGGAAAATTGTTCGTGATTATATACGACGGTCACCGTCAAGCTAGAAAATTTGAAAAGTGTTTGTACTGTACGTCACACTGCACACTCTTCTTCAAGTGGCCATTGCCATTAATTCTCGTTTATTTTGCAATTCGCCTCTGCAGTGTGGTATCGTGTCGACAATTTTAGCTGTTTTTAATTTTGTTCGAAACGACTTTGAACGAAATCATCCCGTTTACGTATTTAAGTATAGCACAGGATTGTAAAACTCAATTAATCGCAAAATTTTGTTCTTCGCAGATACGAGCGAGGAAACTTGTGATAGAAAATTTGCTATATATATATATATATATATATATATATATATATATATATATATATATATATATATATATATATATAAAATTTCGAAAGATTTATATTTCGAAACGCCGAAAATATAATCTGTAGCCAAAAGTATAGACGACCTATATTTAAGAAATAGAAAACATTTTTGTGTTTCTATACATTTATAAACGCGTGGGAGATTGGGCGAACGAGAAATAGAGTGGAAACTACGAGGGGGAGCCCGAATTAATTTCGAGTTCTCCTAAATTTAGTTTGGCGTAGAAACACGAGGAATACATAGAGGATATTACACGGCGGCGCGAAGATATGACTTTTATCTTCGAGTGGTGAAAACAATATTTTACGAACGAGCGCAGCGAGTATAATACCAGAAGATAAAAGTCATATCTTCAAGCCACCGTGTTATGTTCTGTTTATTATATAGTTCCAAGCAAAAAATTGTGAATTTTCACGCTCAAAAGCAAATTGAAAAAAGTCACGTGATTGGTATCTTCACTAGTGAAGATATGGAAAATATCTCACTGTGCATTCTTCACTATCTCACTCTCTACTATATATAATTTAATAAAATCTAATATTTATTTTATAATATATAACTGAAGAAAAGTCTTTATAACAATTTTTATATCGATTTATTTACAAATTCTCGTTACCACAGCTTAAAATCCTCTCGATCTGTTTGCAACATTTTCTCGTCAATTTGACCATATAATGTACTCAAGCACTTCTCTATTAAGACTGAAAATCCACTGTCTGTCTTGTGGTTCCTTAATTTCGTTGTCAGAACTAGTATAGTAGGACACTTGTTTTCGATTACCGCGCATGTTAAGATTGTTTTTTTTTTTGTTTAAGTTTTTTTTTGTTTTAAGCTGAGAGACGGTAAAGTCCCGCGTGTTTCCGTGCAGTTCAACGCTCGTGTACTATAAATGTTATAATATTATTATAAATACGTACGTTGCACGGCCGTTATGTTTTCGTTATAACACACTTGGAAATGTTATGCATGTAAACGAGTTACCTAGCGTAAACGACGACTTAATATATTCAACAGAGAACCTTCTTGCATGATCGTAACCTAGACCATATAAACATTCGTAAATATCGTAGCCTTTCTGGTGCCAGCCTGTAAACAAGATTAGAATTAATATTGCGAGCTTGCCATAACGACTCGTTGCAATCTTGCATTCCTGCCGTATATATACATCTATACAACTGGTGACAAAAACAACGTGTTTTTAGCATATATAGATGCAGTCAGTCGTATTTAAGTATAGCCTTATAGCAACGGAAAATCGCGCGTGTCTATATAACGTAAATATCCGAATTTGAGGCATCTCGCTCGATATAACTGACTGCTGAAGAGAGTTGTGGATGGAAGTTTCTAGTGGAATTGTTTATACATTTATTATAGGCCTAACCAGGAGCAGTTTCGAAAAATGCGGCAACAATCGGCCCTCTGGCAGGAATCGAACCTTGCAGTTATAGAGCTCGACAACTTGTCTCTCTATAGCTCATGCAGTTGGTTAGAGCGCTGCACTGGAATCCCAGGGCCGCAGGTTCGATTCCTGTTTGCCAGGGCCGATTGTTGCATTTTTCGCAACTGCGTGCTCCTGGTTTTATATGGTTTTGTAGATTTCCATCTACAAACCCCGTGTCCATAACGTATTTAACACCTTCGTTCACCATACTTACCCGTTTGGATGGTGAGGTGTTAGCCCGTGTGACCGAGGGATGGCCTGATACTACTGGCACTACAGTTACTTGGACTCGGGTTAAGATCCATGACAGTGGTATCTTGAGCACACCACCCCCGCAGGGCCAACACCTTCACACCAATTAACAATTGGTGGAAATATATGAAAGAACGGGAGAAAAAAATCTTTGTTCCGATACGTTTTCTATGCTTATAGCGCACACTGATTACTAAAGACTGGTTTCCATTGCAGTCGCTTTGCCTGCGCGGGCGGAGCGGGCTTTGAAAATCTGCTCACGCGGGCGTGACGGGCGTCAAAAACAATGAACGCTTCGGCCGCGCGGGCAAAACGAACGTTAATGGAAAACGGCCTTAATACCACCAATGCGCGGCCAAGCTCTTATTATACATACGCGCCCGGCCCTCTTTTCGGTCACGTGATGTGCTGACGTAACGAGACTTGGGTCCCTAGCTGTTACCCTTTGTTATTGCATAATCTCATAAACTAGAAAATTAAAAGGTCGTGTGAATTGAACAAGTCACATATTATTAGCGCTAATGTAGATCTGGGCTTACGGATCGAAAGCTTTGCAGTGATAGATTTACGTATAAACTGTATTTCAAAATCAAAATTTCGTCGATTTATAAATATTATATATAGTGTCACTTTGATTAATGTGTGCATGTAGTCGATCCATACGCCCGCGTTAATAAAAATTAAGTTGTCCTTGTTTAAACTCATATCATCAATCTTACGTTATGTATACTCACATACACTCATTATAAATCTCACGTATATATAGTGGCCGTTCACACGAACAACTTTTCCTTGTCCAAAAGCTGGCATGAATATATAGCTTTGGAACAAGGCTCCTTGGCAAGGAAAAGTTGGCATTTTTTTCCGTTATAATGAGCAAATAAAACTTAATTATCAAGGAAAGTACATTGAAAGAACGTTTAAAATACGAAAAATAAAGAACTTTCCGCGGCGTGTTTGCATCTATTCGACATATTTTGAGCAAAACAGCTGGCGAGCATATAATTCTTGCATCTTGACTCTTGGTTCAATATGCATTATACTGGGGTAAAGAGAAATTCTTATTGGTCCTACCACATTATTTTCATTATCAAACCACAAACTTGGTAATGTTGACGAGATATTAAAAGAAAAACTACCTTGAAATGCAGTCACCCAGAGACAATATTCTGGTTTACCCCTGTTGTGACTTCACCAATATATCCCAATTAATTAGGACAAATATAAAAATAAGATGTTGGACAAAATAAGTTTGTTGTTGTCAAGATATCTCTAAAAACAAGCAAGATGGAAAAGAGGTGTAATTAAAGTCTTTCTGGAACAAAAGTTCTTTGAAGCGAGACAAGTTTACTTTCTATTTCCCTTTACGTTATTTCGTCGGAGTTTAAACACTTGAGATGATGCGAGTCTTAGCATGCTATTTATGCCCTTATAACGGCTTCGAAAAAATCAAATATTTAACGTGCCTGAGTTTCGGAGTTTTATGTCAACAAACAAGGACTGGACTTTTGAAATATTTAATCCAATCCAAAAGTCCAATATGTTATCATAATTATATTCGTGCACACTCTCACACGTCTTTTATTATAAATTCAAGGGTTTTTTAAGTGCAACAAAATTAGATTTTAAATACGTCAAAGAATATTGATTTTTTTTTTTTACAACTTGAACTGGCTGAAATAGAGTGCATCTGTATAGGATGACAACGTATATGTAGAATCGCAAAAATCTATTTTAAAAATGTACGATATATTTTAATTCCATGCAGTTACGTATACAGATATTTGTAAAAATATTTGAGACAAAGAATTGGAAGACATGGACTTAAGTGCTACAAATATTGACTGTCAGTTTTGGATTAGTAAAATAAAGAGTTCATTGAGAGCAATTGACTTGTATATAGTGCATGCCCAAATGCATGTAAATTGTAAGATAGGAATTAATTGGCATCTAGTGTTCCGCATTTTCTCTTCAAATACTTCCTGAGCTTATTAATTCCAAGGAATTTGACAAAACCACGCATTTTTAATACACGCGTGAGAAAAAAAAGGTGTATAATTATCATGCAGTACATTTATTAATTCCCAGTATTCTTTTCCCGTAACTTTTATGTGGTGTATCCCACTATATATAACATTGCATGTTATTTATAGGTATTTATAACCCAAATTTTTAAAATATATTAAATTTAGTTTTATGCAGTGTAATAATATTTTCTATGATCCATGAAGGTCACTATCTCGGCATGTGCATGTATTTTTAGTTTTCGAACTGCCGCCCACGAAAATTGCAATTGCCAATAACTATACCGTGACTTGTTGAATCGCTAAAATATTCCTTGGTAATTTTAGAGAGATGGAGAGGTTGGAACAACAACGAAGAATGGAAGAATTAGAAGAGCTAAAGAAAAAGGTATGTAATAAATATTCCTTTTTTTATTATGTGGGTTGTCTCAAGAAAATGAAATGGCCGTTTTCCAGATTTTTACACACCTATATAATTATTAGTGAGCATCGAAAATTAAATCTACGAGATGATCAGTTTTCGCACTAATATTATTTGAAATGGTTCGGTAGAACGATCGAATATTCTGGCTGTTTGGAATAAAGTCTATGGAGCATTAATAATCCAAGCCCGTTATATGTGAATAGACACCCGGAGAAATGAATTAAACACACGCTAAATTATTGTGGGAGAATGGGATCAGGGTGAACCCATTATAAAACTACTCTTAAACTCCCAATGACTCCTCAATGACTCATCAAGCATTATGTTTTCATCCCGTGAGGGTATAAGACCTGCTAGGAGAGACTGAATGCAAAGGGGTAGCGATCCCTTGACAAATTCATCTGAATTAAGAGGTTGACCAGCCTGTTCCGTTTCTACGAGATTATAACCGAGTATGAAGGCGAACGTGTTGTCTCGTTAACTTTAATTTATACATTGTTATAATTATATAAATTTGCTTTGACATCAAGTATAGTTATATTAAGTATCTTTGAGTTTCATGACCCCGTACTTGAAACAGCCATAATAACATTGATTTCACGAGACCAATTTCAATCAATTTCAATACTGAAATACAAGGGTACTATTATTAATACTGAACAATCATGGCATCGCACTGAAATAGAATTATTCATTGGAAGAATGGGAAGTCCCATAGAATAGCTAAATTCAGCTTCTCCATTTTCAGATTTATCCAGTTACTAGGTATGTTTTCACCTCTGTTCCTGCACTTGTTTGTGTGTTTCTCCGTCAGTAGCGGGTAGCTAAACTGTCTTCCATGCGAACGATTGTGGAGATAATGGCCGTTTGCCAAGGAAAATTCATCAAATTTCAGTTCAATTTAGATCAAAACCGGATGAGATTTTATAAACTCTTTCTGTCATCTCTGTGGTGTGAGAAAATAATGCATATATATAATTAATATTTAATTTATGCTTGACGTTTGATGGCAGAAGTATATACTGTCTCTGAGTGACTTCTAGTTATTAATTGCATGATTTTGTTAAAATCTTCCACCAATTTGACTGCTGCGTCATCCAAAAGTGATCGACAACTACTGAAAATTTAATTTGGGAATGTTCCAACTGGGAATTGAAACCAACATGTGTGGTTTAACGTATACCGGCACTCTCAAGCTTACGATTAGATGTCGGGTGGCCAATTGAAAACTGGAAAAACTATATCACATTATCACTACTGCATACATGCACTGGACACGGGATATCCAATATAAACGTACGACGAGCTGTATAGGTAAAATTGTGGAAAAGTTTTGTTTGGTTTCTCCCTCTGTACTTGCAAACTCCAAATGGAGTGGAAACACTGGATTATAACTAAATATCTGATTGTCTCCTCCGAGAATCCAATCCAATGGCTAGGTATTTGAAAGTCAAGGTATTAGCCCTCGACAACTGATTTATGAGAGAGTCTGGCAATCGTTAATGGCAACGGTAGAAAACAAAATTGCTTACATTTTTGTTTCTCAAGCCAAAGCATACTACATTTTATATGCCTCTTAAGAGTACTTACCTTTCTTTTAAACAACCCTTAAATAGGAACATGCAGTGAATTCACATAAAGTACTCCAAACTGCTTCGAACGTTGACTGTAACGCAACTGATCCGTGAAAATGATGTAAATAACATATAGCAGTTTGAACAGCTATGGCGTACTAGAATTCTCAAGGGAATACAATTTATAGTCGCTTCTGTCTTAGAGTGAAAATGCTATTGTTGATGATCACGTCTTCATTGCCCTCGACGCCGAGCTTTCCAGCTATATGATGTTCAAATATTACTACATAGACTTTCGATGATATTTTGTCATATTTGTGATGTAGGCTGAAGAAGAAGCCCAAAGAAAGAGAGCAGAGGAAGAGGAAAGACTGCGAAAAGAAGAAGAACAGAAGCAAGCCATGCTGGCAAAAGCACGAGAGATTGAAGAAGCAAGAAGAATTGAGGAGGCGAGAAAAGCTGAAGTGGAGGCCAAACGTAGACAGGTATGTACAGTCATAAATATTTTGTGGTGCGGTAAAGTACGTGCAGCTGACTTTTATGCCTTTACGATTACCTAAGACGACACTTTCTAATTCACCATAGTAATCAAATGCCTACAAAATGTTCAATTTTATACCATTTACATTCAACCTTGTTATAAAATTAAATTTGTTGCTTATTAATATTCTTATTTTGGGATTCTTACATGATGTATGTCATCGGAAGATTTGACAGGCAACAACTTTGTTAGAGATCGTTTCTTTTTAGCAAACTAATATTGGGCGCGTAAAATTGTGCTATTTCTGAAAAGTATTTTACCAATGTCTTCTTGTTCTTTGTTTAAGTTTGATTTGCTTTTTTTATGAAAACACTGAGATTTTGTTGTTATTTGATGTATAACATACAATATTCATATTGCTATTCATAAGTCAAGGTCTTCGTTTTGCAAATGGTCATTAACTGACACTTGACTCCCCTTCCCTTCCGATCTATACCAGAAGAGAGTGATGTTTATCTGATCGAGAACTGAATGAATAACTTAAACGAACCATGTACAGTATATTTTTGTCCATTAACAAGAACGAGTTAGCACTATTGGCAAATGAAAGTCTACAAGTTATTTAAACCTTGATGTATTTCATAGGAAGAAGAAGAGCGCCTTAGATTGGAAGAGGAAGAGAGGTAAGAGTAGAAATGGCATGAAAAGATTTCACAGAACTGTAATGTTACCTGAAATGCATATTAATTTTCACCCATTAAGTTGCATTGCGCCATAATGCCCCCTACCTCATTATTTTACTTTGTTTAATGCCAGACGTTTTACTCGTCAACGAGAGAGCGCTGCCGCTCAATAGATTAACACAATTCTATGCAAAAACGTAAATATAAATGCTGAAATAAAATTGCATATTAGTTATTTGCATTGCACAACAAAAACGCCAAATGAAATACTACTGAATTACCTTTACTTGAAGGCCTAATTGAGAGAATAAGGTCTAACACAGTTCACTGAACATTAATATTCAGACTAAAAGCTGAAGAAGAGGAAAGACGGCGTTTAGAAGAAGCCGAAGAAGACGCGATATCACAACTAGACAACGCATTGAAGGTTAGGAAAGTTCTCACAATCTGTGAGTTCAGTTCGTCATTCAGTTAGTCATGTGTATTCTTAGTCTTAAGGCATATAATGAAACATTAGTGACCTTAAACAAGTTACGTTTTTGTCCACATGGACGTCACCCGAAAATTGGTATAACTCATTTTGGCGGCATTTTGCATTATGATAGCGCTCATATAGCTTCGTTGCACAGTTAGTCAGCTACCATGCATTCAAAGGCTTTTAGAAATTATTGAGGAAAGGCATCGCCTTTCTCCTCTCCTGCCACCTTTCCTTCCCCACCACTGGAATAGAACTAGAGGTGAGTACGAGATATATAGAGACCTATAGAAGATAGGCGTTCAAACCATACCCCACGATTTGGGGCATTGATGTTATGCAGTTTAATAAGTTCAAGGGTGCCTTTCAGTTATACAACTGCGATTCCATTCGTACATTTTATGTGATTATCTCTGAATAAAGTTTGGCCTGCGCCACACGTGATAAGAATGGTGTAGTTTTGTTTTTTCTAAATCGAGCAGTTTTCTCCGGAACTCCGGATTCCTCCTGTAGGAACACCGAGTCATACTGGACATCGAAGACTAGTTTGAACAAAACTGTTAGGTAGAGCAGGGTTCCCACTAGAAATTTGAGTAGGAGGCTATTTGAAAGTGTGCTGAAGGTTTCATTTGCCAACTGAGGGGATCCGAGGGCGTCTCGCCATGAAGATTATGATATTTAGACCCTCCGAAATGGTATTTCCAGCTATTTTTTGAGATTTTGTTATATTATCCAAGTATTCAACGACGAATATCTTGTAGAATGTATTTTACATATCAAACCAAGAAACCTTTCCGTTGCATTTCCGTGGTAACGAGGGAATATTTTGGGTTATTATGTTTGCACCTAACCGGTGATTATCACGCTATTGACGGCGGAAATCGCCCGGTGCCTGCTTCTACTGGGAATCCTGTTCAGTGTTTATACAGTTATAACAAGTTAGTTATTCAATAGAGTTTATTGAGATGTTACTATTTGTTTTACTGCTAACCAATTATATACTGCATGGGCAATTACATCCCCTTGACAACCCAATCATTTTTCTGTTATTGATATTCTGGTTGTCTTCACAATTTCCCAAGGTTCTTTTGCGACTATTTGTCCAGACTGTTTGTATTCCCCAAAGAAGTCCTTATCCAGTTAGCTTGCATCAAATCTTTGTTTCCGTTGTCCATATCCATTCCAAAATTAGCCCTACACGTAATTGTAACCTGCCCACCTACATGGTACATTTCCAACTAATTTTAATTAATTATATCATTGTCGTTTCATCAAAGAGCCCGCTAAATTTTAATGGCTTGAGATAAAACATTAATTGATAGTCCATTGGTTGGACATTAGTCCAACCAATATTTTCTACTCAAGGTGCTTTTGCAAAGTATGCTTTTGTGCCACTCCATTCAAACTTCTCGTATATGGAGATGTTTTGTGAAATTTCCATCGAAATGCATCAAGGAAAACTAAACAGGATTAATATGCATGCCTGCATGCCCGACCTACGCAATCTCGAAATTTCCATCGCTACTGTGTCCATAAGAGTATTCACATTTATGAAAGAGCTTTGACCTGTGTTCGCCTATTACGGTGTATTCATATGCTATGCAAACACTCTTACATTTTCATTAACTGATATAAACAAGCCGAAGGAAGTATAAGATAAATCAAGGTTTTACTAATGCTGTGGGAAGAGAATCTTCTATATTTGCATCTGGTAAAAAATATATATTTTATGTTAATTTAATCTTGTTGGTCATGAGCACATTAGTTATTTCTGCGCATTTTAACAATAGCGAGTTCACGCATATGAGATGGGGGACGTCAGGATGATGGCTAACAAATGTTTGAAATAAGTGGTTGTATGGAAATCCTGTCTTGTATTTACCTTTCCTATATAGTTTCGAACGAGTAAAACGGAGCTTTAACCTTCAGAGCAGTTTTGATCAACTCTGCTAGAAAAACTATACCTGCATGTCACGGCTTGAAATGCTATAGCGTACTATACGAGACGTGAAAATATGAAAATATGCATTTTTGGCTCAACAGAGCTTGGGCGACGTCTAAAACCCCTGCTAGACTTTTATATTTATTTATTTATTCTGTGCTATAGGATTAATATCATTGTATTGATAGCCGTCGTCCTGATGTAGGCGCCGTCTTACATGCGTACACTCCCTATTGTTGAGACTAGTCCTCCATGTACAAAGTGTAGACCTAAAGTGGTCGACGTTTTGGTCCAGATATTAATACGATATCGACTACATTAAAATTCACACTTGTCATAAAGAAATATGAAAAATAATAGTACTGTTTTTATTAAAGTATAAATGAATGTGGCATTTGCGCGATATACAATATATGAAGACATGAAATGCAATGCGTGCATATTCAAACTTTTCCCGAAATAATGTAATTTAATTACGGTAGAGTAAACTAGCTGCATTCAAATGGCTGTTTTATAAATGGCCGCCGTTTCGAAAATCGAATAGGTACTTTAATTATGTATATTGAACATAGTCTTATTCAGTATTAGGACATTCATTTTTTTGGATGGTTGTACAAAATGCCACATCACAGACACAGCTAGTTAGAGCAGAAGTGGTCAATAAAATAATTTGGATTTTAATAATGCGTCATGCATGCACGATAAAAGAGCTTTAGCTATGGTCTAACCAGTATAATCCGGCATAAAATATTTGGTATAGTTGCACTCACTCATGAGGCATGCTGCATGTCAGTATAGTTTATTAACATTACACAGTTACAACGCTTTAGCTCTTATAATAGAGCAGCCTTAGGCTCATGCACATGCAGCCTTCATAATTGGCTCCTGATTTACACAGTAGTTCTTTGATACACATCTAAATTAGCCCAACTGTCAACTGGATCATCGTGTTATAAAAATGGTATGATCATTCATGATAACTATCTATAATTGAGCCTTTATACACGAGAACAACAGATGGTCAAGTTCCCTAGGCTATCTGTTATAGGCTATTTTACCAATTAAATTTGTCTGCCCATGTGTAAAGACGGCTACATAAGATACGTATACTTAAAGATAAATTTTCCTATCAAAGCCATTTGCTCTTTTGAAAGACAATTACAAAAACGATATAGACAAAAGGAGGTAGTAACATGATTGTGAAATTGTCAGGCAAGACGACAGACAGTCATGGCTTGTTAAACCACGACCAAAGGTTGATGAGGACCACACTCTCCTTACCGCCCCTGCCCCACACCCCTACCACCATGCAGATCTAGATGCATTCCTCCCTGCCTGGGGGCACACCACTATATATCGTGTGTACAATTTTTATTTCACTTCATGTAGCAAACTGAGGAAGTCAGTGATGACGAAGAAGAAGATGACGAAGCCTTCATTGAACGTTCACCAAGTATTATTGATAAATCATTGGAGTTGCCATACAAAGAAAGTTATCTCACAATGAAAGAAGGTACAATATGTGCATTTTGCTCACCCACACTCGACAGTGAATTTTTCTCGGGGCTTTCACAACAGGGTTTACGCTCCAGTAGATACAAGAGTGGAAATTACACAAAAATGCCATGTACAATGGTATAAGTTATATAACATAACGTTTGCCTGGGGCAAGTAAAAATCATTATACGGGCAAGTGAAAGCTTGATTGCCGATCGGGCAAATTGTTTTGCCGCAAATTAATTGCTACACTATATTTGCTTGTTTATGTTGAGCATTAAGCATTCTGTCTTTGATTCTTTATGTAATATATAAACCATGAGTGGCCGTGTTATATATCAGATATGCAAACTCGATCCGAACGCGAGAGGTTGCATGTTTGATACAACAGGGACGCAAATGTTTATATAGCTTGTGAAACGTCTCGATGAGAACATTCGTATTCTTCAACAATTTAAAATAAATTAATGATATTGGTGAGAAAATTAAACTTAAAGTTTATGTAAATCAGCATGATTCTGTATCATACATGAGATATACAAACTCCTTCACGCTCATAATTTTTATTGTGTTTTCTTTATGAACTATATGAATTAGTTTCACAATAATAAATCAAAATGGTAAAATGGATAAGTTACGCTACTGATTTATGGGCTAGAATCGCAGGCTTCGTTGTTTCTCTGTAAGTATAGGTAATAGTATGGTTTCGAGTGCAATTTGGAAAAAACATACACACGAGTGAGTTTTTCAAAGACTATCAAAATTGTGCGAGTCCGAAGGACGAGTGCAATTTGAAACCTTTGAAAAACTCACGAGTGTATGTCTTTTCAAATTGCACGAGAAACCATACTATTACTTATTATTAATGTACATGAAAAAATTTCCCGTCGCGTGCGTAAGTCACATTTAGAAATTAAGAAAATTAAGAAATTTGGAAAACTAAAAATTAAGAAAATTAAGAAATTTGCACTGTGTTTCATTTTTTGGCACTGTATTTCGAAAAAATTGCGCTACTCTTAACCAATCAGAATTGAGAATTTTTTCATGTATATTATTAATTAGGTTATAAATTCCTGTCTTGCTGTTTATGAATGCTGGCCATAATCCTTGCTCTGAGCGGGTCCTTCCCTTTGAAGTTTTCCTTGTGTTTTTCAGGAAGTTGCATCATGTCAATCCAAAGTTTACTTATTATTGGCACTACCTACACAGCCAGAGACCGCTTAAGTTTATATCCCTGCCCTAACCCTAATCGCTGTCCCCTGACTGATAAACTATGAGACATGAAATCTATATCCGTAATTGGAGCTAATGGACCATTCCCCAATTAACCAAAATTTTGAACTCAACTCTAGACAAAAATTTCATTAGATTACAAACGGGAAATGGTTACCACTTCTGTGCGTAATACAAAATGACTGAAAATTACAAACTTCGCAAGGCTATATTATCCGCATTTTACAACATTTTGCATCGAAACTTTGGAATATTACTAATTTTGTGATTCTCTTTCAAGCTGTGATGAAATTTTTGTTTAGGCTAGTTAAGATCAAAATTTTGGAAAAGTGGTAACCATTTCCCATTTGTAATCCAAAATAACTGAAAATTGCAAATTTCTCAAGGCTATATTATCCGCATTTTAAAACATTTCGCAACGAAACTTTGGAATATTACTAACTTTGTGATGCTATGATGGAATTTTATCTAGACTTGTTGAGATCAAAATTTTGGTTAATTGGGGAATGGTCCATTGAATAGAAAATAAGCAAGCTGACTTTTGAACCAGCCGATGTTCAGTATACAGTCGACATTTAATTTCGATCCTTCTAAAAAGTTAAAGTGCCTATATCATGGTTTTGGAGTTTGCATATCTCGAAAGTTTAGGGTATTTTAAGACACTTTGCAATATATTTTGTTGTTGAAAAATTTCATCTTGATGGATTTATTAGCTCTTAAAATGACCGAAATTAACGTCAAAAGGAGAATTGCAAATCAGTTTTCCTTTGTATCATTGCAACAAAATTCTCCTTTTGACGACGTCATGTCCGGTAACTTTAAGAGCTAATAAATCCATCAAGATGAAATTTTTCAAAAACCAAATATATTACAAAGTGTCTTAAAATACCCTAAACTTTCGAGATATGCAAACTCCAAAACCATGATATAGGCATTTTAACAATACAATCAAATACATTGCAATTTTAACCTCTTGAATCAAGCGAGTTAATCTTTGCACCATGTAGAATATATCGCGCGGGTTTTATGAAACTTGATAACCATTTACCGTTTACCTTTAGGAGGTCTTTTGAACCTATGGAAGAGACATTGGTGTATCTTACGAGATGAGACTCTTATGTGGTTCCGTGCTAAATTGGTAAGTCCAAATAATAATCAGCTGCCTGTCATTGTTTCCATATCTATTAATATTACTTTAATTTTTATTTCACGGTATTTTATACGTAAATACATGTATATTAATGATTTTGGGCGCCTCACTCGATGGAATAATTGTTGAGGGGTTTTGTAGATGTAAAATTCGGGTGTAAATGTTATAATACAACATTCATTAGACCAGACGACCAGGGGCAGTTATGAAAAATGCAACTATAGGGGCTATGGCAGGAATTGAACCTGCGGCCCTGCGATTTCGGTGCAACGCTCTAACCAATAGAGCTACAGAATCCAGTTGTCGAACTCTAACCGCAAGTTCATGTACAGGTATATGTGCTAAGGTGACGCCATTGTAAAATGTACTCGATAGATAAACAATACAAAATCATCAACCATGTACAAAACCACTCAACAATTGTATGTTTGTACGCCCATAGGAAGCATTGAAAGCTGGCTGGCTTCTGAAGAAAGGTGGTGGCACTGGAACATTATCCAGGTTGGTCTTGTTAATATTCGATAATATGTATTCAAATTCAAAGCATTTGAAGAAGTATTCAGGTGCACGAGGTTGTATACGTTTCATCCATATTGACGTAAGACTTTCTAAACTAGTTTCATTCATGTCTCTGTTGTATTTACTTCCGAGTTTTCAAAGCAATAAAAGATGAGCCTTATTGCAAGTATTAAATTTCAGGGAATCACGAGCCAACGTGAAATTTGCGTGGCAGACTCATTCTGTCGGCCTGTTTGGTGTCCTTGTCGGTGTTTAGCTTTAACTGATATCCCTTTAACTTTCCGAATGTCTGTATATCGTCCTTCTGTTGCAGTTGAACAGACCTGCAAGGTCCAGAAAAAGGACGCAACACGTTTAGCGTCTCTGCGTGAAGTACTCTTTCCAAGTAAAGGTTTCCCCTTTAACGTGAAATGTTTTGTATGGACTAATTTGAAACTACATTTTGACCAAAGTGCTGTAGATGACGAGATGGAAATAATGGCGGTAACTCGGATCCTTTATATACAATCTTCTGTGTTTGAACACAAGGAAACATTATTAAGTGCACGTTGTCTTACACACACTTAATTTTTATACGCCAAGCATTTTTCGGCGTACATTCACACGTCCGTATACGCCTATTTTTTTAACTCCTGCAGTTGATTAATGAGAATTTGCTGGTTCTAAAACATCACGAGAAACGCCTTCTTTTCCAAGCCAGACTCAATGAATGACTTTAAGATGTTTTGTTATTCTTGACCCAGTTCCAAGCGCACATTCCAGTACAATTGTGCCGCCAAATACTCAGGCTTAATGGGAAGAGGAGAGCCCCTCCCCCTTTCTTCCCTGCCTCCAAATATTATACGTTCGCTTTATTGACATTTCGTCGAACTAATTTACGATTGATACGACGGGTTTTAAGACGGTATAGTACGTTTTCGAAATCTACCCGATAATGAACCCAGCTCAAACGAGGATTTTCTCATGAGAGTTTTCTCAACTCTCGCAACCCCGCCCAAACGAGATGAAGGGTTGCGCGAGAGCTGATGAGAGGTTGCCTTGATAATACCAGTCAAACTAGCAAAAACTATCATCAAAATTTGAACCTGCTCATAGTTGATAAAAGTGCAAGAGACTGTCATAAACTTTCATCGTCGTTTGACTGGACTTGACTGTGGAGGCGTGAAGAAGGTTTTCGGCTCTAAACGGTATAGAGCTGGTAGGCCACGCTTCTAGGCAAGGCTTCATACCTATAAGATCTTTTGTTATACTGTAATTTAGAAGTCTTTTTTGTGCCAGAGCCATGCTCATTCCACTACATTTTTTGTCAGGCGTAACTGGAAGAGGAGATGGTTTGTATTGAAAGACACAATTTTGTCCTATCACGAGAATGACGCTGAAGGAGCGAAAACATTAGGCAGTATCGACCTGAAAAATTGTCAGTAAGTATTTTAGGAACTTATCCTATCTTATAAACTTTCAAGTGGAAAATTATTTAGTGAAGCAAATCTTGAAATACTAGATTGAATGATCTCACGATATTCTATGCGTCTGTTTGATTCGGAATTTATAAACGAAACTTAATCGAATGTATACAGGGTGTATCAAAATAAACGCAATTCATCTTTTGTGCTTAATAACTTTCGAAATACTATTTCTAGTTAAACGCATTTAGGCTTACTTCAAAGCCTGTTCTTTTCTCTTTCAAACAAACTATTATGCTTGTCTCCAATGCTAGTAATGATTGCACAGGAAAAGATTTAGTAAAACCTATCATTTTTAGTTGCTGTTTAATTATGCAAGTCTACTATGTTATTGTTTAGTCGGTTTAAATGTTAGAATGTTCTTCTTTAAACTTTAATGTTGTCGTCACTACATCTGGAAAACCACGTAAGAACAAATTAAAAGTATTTTAAAAGAGACCAGGTTGTTTGAAAATCCCAAACGAACGCTAAAAAT